>JAGPOY010008468.1:1695-12608 GCA_018983105.1 Silene uniflora | reverse complement strand
ACCAGGATCATGAATAGCAATAAGCTTAGCATTAGCAGAATTGCAGAAATAACGGGAATTGAAATGCAAATGAGGGAGAAATCGAAACCCTAATTTAGAAAAAGGGGAAAACATTTTTCCAGAAATGAATAATAGAAATGCAGAAAATTACCAGTAAACGGCGACAGATTTGCAGAACTGAAAATGTTCTGA
This sequence comes from Silene uniflora, assembly GCA_018983105.1. NCBI lineage: Eukaryota > Viridiplantae > Streptophyta > Magnoliopsida > Caryophyllales > Caryophyllaceae > Silene > Silene uniflora. The sequence goes on along the minus strand of JAGPOY010008468.1, from coordinate 12,416 downwards.
GCTTATGAGGAAACCCTAATTGATATAGTACCGCATAAAAATGATGGATCTATTTTTAGTACACATTTATTTTTTTTTGGGGGTCAAAATTTCCGAACTTTGACCATAAATAAGTTGGAGTCTCACCCTTGGATCTACATTACTAAAAGATAGTCGACTTTTAAAACAAATAATGTCAAGTCGAGATTTAAATTAGATAATTTTTGACTTGTCGTAATTGTGCCAAGTTTAGGTCTGGATTTGGTGTCGATGGATCAATAACTTGATGTGTAAGAGTATTGATCTCATTTGAAGTCACATTGTTGCCATAGAATATAAGATAGGCCAAATATTAGGCTCAACAATTAAATATAACAACAATGATCTCGTTTGGAGTCAACACTTACGAATTTGTCCTAAATGGCACTTTTTCGAGGTTTATATATGATTGGAGTGAAGATTTTTCGTTCACATGGGAAATGCGTATACAAATTGCTATTGATGTCGCATGACTGCATGAGCACTTAACTACTTACACTCATCATCCTGAAGTCCCATATTTCATGGAGACATCAAACCTCCAATATACTTCTTAATGCCAAGTATCGAGCAAATTTATATGATTTCAGGAGCTCAAGATCCACTGTCATTAATTCAAACACATTTTAACTACTCGTGTTCAAGACACATTTGATTATTTAGATTCCGAATATTTTCAGTCACACAAGTTCACCAAAAAGAATGATGTCTACGGATTGATTTGATAATGCATAAAAGAAAATACTCCATATATATGAATAGATCCATGTTACGTATATACATGAAATTATGAATAGAACAAAAACAACAATTAAGATTTAGAATCAAAGCATTATTGCCTTCCGGAATCATTCAACACGAAACGATTGTTGTCGATTGTCATTCACGTAGTATCCTCCATTTCGTCGGATTATTTTCATTTGTCTTTTTTTTTTTCCAAACTAAAAGAGGCCAAATGTGAACAATTTATTGTAATAGATGGCGTAACATGGTTACAATTGACATGATTTAATTACAAACAATAACAATTTTGTAGCTCAAAAAAATTTGAAGCCAGTGATCCAAAGATTGCACCTGGAGGCTGGAGCTAACATAAAACCACTCACGTTGGCCGTTCCTCTCCTATCTTTGCCACACATTTCACGACCACCTGCGCAAACCAACGAATCTTGTCCACATTACCTTCTTCCACCACATTCATGCCTGTCACCTCAATGCCATTTTTTTCAACCTTAGAAACAAACATATTAACCAAATGTCCGTGTCTGATCCACATTTGGCCATTAGCAGGATCCTATGTTACTCGGACACGTCTACTCGTATCCGACAAAATACGTATCGGAGTATCCGATACGGCTATTTTGTTGGAAATTTTCAATATTTTGGTCTAAAATGAAGTATCCAAGTGTTGTATCGTATCCGACGAAATACGTATCGGATACGGAATACGGCAACTAAGTGAAGTGTCCCAGTAACATAGGCAGGATCCCTCACAATTAACAATTCCAATATCAAAACTCCAAAGCTATAAACATCACATTTATCAGTTACCTCTTTCGTTTCACAGCATACTCCGGATTACTGTGAATTGGCCATCTTCTATCTTTCTTCCCTGGAGTAATGGTTACCGAGTAGCCCAGGTTCGCCAACATGGCCCAAACTGACACGTCAAGTAGTATGCCAGGTGACTCCTGTGAACAATTGGCTTTAAGAAGGCAGTATTAATATAAGAAAGAGCATAAGTAACGGTATAGCAACAATCAAGTGATTGCTCTATTTCAGACTTCAGAAATTTGCCATATCGTCACCAAGTAAGTATCATTGAAGGTTTTTGCTCCTTGGTAAGAACTGATGAACCTCCATTGGTATGTAAGTTTCAAGGCAGCAGTCCAGCACCCATAAATCTAACCATATTATCATGAAACATCATCAACAATTCAATAGAAACCACAGGCAAGAAGAGATTAAACAAATTTGTTAATTTTATTATAAGTGACACTACCAGAAAGCATCCATTAATATTCATTTGGTTTAGGAGCTGTCAAAATAAACATTATATCACGGTAACATATTGCATTATTTTTTAACAATGAATCATCAGATAATTGTATTATAAAAGACACTACCAAGAAAGCATCCATTAAGATTCATTCGATTTAGGAGAGGTCGATATAAGACAGCGGTGTTCCTCTTCCGCCTCTCATAAGAATAAATTTTGCTACCACACTGAACAAATTAAAACCCTTTCTCTCAACTGCAATCAAGATTAACTGTTTCTTTACTTCTGAAAAGGGAAGCTGTAGAGTAAGTAACATCTTTGGTGCTTTCTAAAGAACAAAAAGTTCCAAGGACTGATTGAAAGATCAGTACAACAATAAATGCGGCGTTAATGATGCAATTTGATGTAGATGCTACAATCTAGTAAACAAGAAAATTATGATCTCCGTTTCAGAAAGTTTACCCGGATGACAGTTCTTTCATATTCTAGCATCAAATAAAACATGTGATAATCATCACCACGTGGATGCCGAGAAAACAACAGTGACTCAAAGTTATCATGTGATAACCAATCAAGGATTCAAGAAAAAAGGAAACAGTGCCGACAACTAACTTCAACTACCTTGATAGACATAATATCACGATAGCATAACGCATGATACTACTCCTTGACGATGAATCCTCTTGACATAGATATGACTCATATGAGCAATGACAAAAGAACTCGACCAAGAGGCAACATTCTGATCTGAAAACTCACATTCTAAAACTCATGCTTAAAAAAGCAGGCAAGCAGCACCCGAAAGATGCACAAACCAAATTCAGAAGGTTTACACGAAAGACAGTTCTTCGATATCCTAGCACCAAATTAACCAAGTAGCCTTCATCGTGTAAAGAGTCAATTTAGAAACTTTTGCAGGAACTCGGGGTTATCATGAGATTAACGGCTACCAAACAGTGACATAGTAATAGCATCAGCTTCAAATCCCATGCTAACCATTATATCACGATAGCGTAATGCATTCGGCATATCCTTGTTGATAATGACTCCTCGGGTAATAAGTGTATTATAGGTGACATCATTAGGAGGGCATCCAACTTGCTTCATTTTGTTAAGGACCTCAATAGCTGTATTCATTAGACCGCTTTTGCAATACCCTTTAATCACTATCGTACAAGTCTTATGATCGGGTAGAAGTGTAGAACACCCTTTGATAGGAGATCAGAGACATAGATTTCAGCATCTTTAACGTGATCAGCCTCACATAAACTGTCAATTAGGATATTGTTGACCACAATATTACATTTTTTTTATCTGATGATTTATATTTTTTTTAGAATTATTTTTTTACAGATGAAAAAAATCAGATTTTTCTGTGGTAGACGTATGCTTTTAACTTTCCAGTGAACTATCCTCACAGAAGAAAATTCTCTGTAGAACATTTGATGAAAGTTAAAACACATTCATGACAAGCTCAATTTTACAGGATCTATAGTATTTGGGTGGATTTAAAAAAAAAAACAAGAGTTAGGTCCCTCAGCTTCCTAACCAAGGATGATCTGGAGCTAAAGAACTAGAACGGTTTCAGGGCCACCGGAATGTCAGTCACCACCTGAACCGGTAAAATGACAACTTTGTCGATAATTAGTCATGGCTTGTCTCAGACAGGTTCATAAAGCCCCACTACATGGCCATCAAGACACGCCACTGCAACCTACAATAAATGCAACTATAAGAATTATCGGATGATTTAGCTTTAGCTTCGTTCTATGCTGATCATTGGATCTTTAAGGCACAACAAGTAAATAATTGTGGCTAGTATAAGATGGTTTCACGGGTGAGACCGACCCAAATCTTTTTGTATTCCTTACTTAATCATAGGGTCGGAGTGTTCTGACTTCTGACTAATGCATCACAGGAATAATTCAGTGGTTGGTTGGATGACTTGGATCATTACACTACATTGGTAAGCATACTTTAGTAACGAATTATTTTCTTTCAACGCCACACAATATCAACGCCGTAAAATATTATGTTTGAACTTTGAAGTAACTAACCTTGCCATGAGTTTCATGCTTGATATGGCCGTCTATTTCTGCATCCAATTCTCTAAGTTTTGTGACAGTGTCGGTGATGTCTTTGACTGTAAAGGACAAGAGTGAAGAGTACCCCTTCTGCACAACCGGCTCACTGCAATACCAACATAAAGGCCACAAATGTAAAGGACAAGAGTGAAGAATACCCCTTCTGTTACATATACAAATAAGAAATCGGGAATTATGTGTTAATTCTTAAATCGATAACGAGATATATCAGAGATATCCTTGTTACACAGATTAGAGGAAACAAAGTCAGTCGTAGATATGAAGAACAATCAATACAAATTTGTCCATCACTGGGATTTTTTTTCAAACAAACAAACTAACATTTGGAAATTTAACCAATCCAGATGGTCATATATCAGTGTTTATTAAAAACAATCAAATATGAGTTATGACTTATGACAGCCACCTTAGATGATCCACCAATCCAGATGGTCAAATGTCATGAAGCTGGTTTTGAGGACCCTAGGTAATGGCTCAATAGCTTGGCACCATAATTCAATTCAGATGGTTCATTCAGTATAAGTAACAAGGTCACAGCAGAAAAGTCACCTCCCTAATTATCAACGCCTTGGCTCCCCTGCAGAAAAGTCACCGCCACACACAGCCCTCCTGCATCTGAGCCATTTGTCACTAATTGGAACTTCGATCTCAGTACAAGTACCTATTTACATGGCATTCCTTCAAATAAGAGAACTAGGACACTACATTCTGAGTCAAGTGTTGAAATACGCAAATGACGTTTCTGGTGGGTTAATAGGTAGGATGTTATTGTAGTAAAGGATAAAAGACTTGAAAACAAGTAACACAACACAACCACAGTAGTATTAATCCCATAATAAAGTGGTTAGATTAAAGGCTTACATTTTGAGGTGCAGGTAGAAAAACTTGCAGCTACTGTTTTCGGAAGCTGGAAAGCACCACCAAGGAGTTCATTATTCACTGATTACCTCGCCCATATTATAGCCAAGGCTCTTAACATCAACACTGATGCAGGAAAGATTACAACAACATCAGAGCCTTAATCCCAAAATGATTTGGGTGATGCAGGAAAGATTATAAATTTATTTTTGTAAACAACAAGACTTGCAGCCATAAGAGCACTCATTCTCCTAACTCGTGAGATTTCTAAATTGTCTTTAATGGTGCAAGTTTTTTTCTTTCTTTTATTGGAAAAACAAATGTGTAGAAAAACTAAAGACAAAAAAGTCTTTTGGTCAAATACTCAAATCATGTCTGTGTAGTAAACAAAAATATTTCTAGCAAAATATTAAGCTTTAGTCGGTCACAACAGAAAACTCCCAACAATTTTAGAAAATAAGATAACCAGTAGTCTTTGTTTAGTGGCTGAAAACTGAGGTTATAGCGGTTATTTTTCTAGCGAAAAACCCCGAAAAGATCGAAATTCCTAACCCTTCTACGAGTACAAACGTAAGACATTAAAACTCGGCCCACTGCAAGAGATAAAATAACATAACATAACCTTGTGCAAAAGTAGGGAATACAGCATTACTCTGACTCTCAAGTCCGAACTTAATTAAATAGCAACATTAAAGAAAAGTTGGACGACTAGTACACGATATCGAATAAAATGATAGAATAAGTCTCAAAGCCTGACATACAGTTGTAAACAGGATGACGACGCAAATCGGTAAAGAAGAAAAAACAATCATGTCTATCTCCCTTTCAGATACAAATGAAAATTCTCTAACAACAAAGTGCAACATGAGCTACATTTACAAGAAGACCAACAAAGAAAATCAATGGGGTGTATAAATAGTTTATTTAAGACAAAAGAAGGAATTCCATCTTAAGACCCCAAAAAGCATGCAATATGTGCGCATTCGGGGTTGAAATGGTCATGTTATTATGTATGCCAAGTGCCAACGCTCTCTGATAGTCTGATGCATGTTACGAATATAGCCAAAACACAATATTTCAGAAACGTACCTAAAGGACGGTTTTATCATTTCTGCAGAAGTTATCAACAAGTCAATTTCGAAACTTCTGGAGAAACTCTGGGTTATCATGAGATAAATGGTTAAGGAACAATGAAAGAGTACTAGCATCAGCTTTGAAGCCCTCGTTAATCATTATACCAGGGTAACATAACGCATTTGGCAAATCCCCAATGACCATGAATACTCGGATAATCGCATTGCAGGTGACACAATCACAAGTGCATCCGTTTAGCATCATTTTGTTTAGGACTTAAGAGGTCGATAGCTGTAGCTATATGACTTTTCACATTGGCTTTTGATAGTATCATATATGTTCTAAGACTTGGTACCAAACCCCTAGATAAGAGATCATATGTTTTCTGCGTCTTGAACACGGCCAGCCTCACACAAGCCATCTATGAAAATGTTATAGATCATTACGTTAGGGGCAATCCCATGCTCACACATTTCGTGCAATATGTCAAGGGCTTTGTCGATCCTTGGGAGTTTTACAAAACCGTTAATCAAAGTAGAGAAAGTCACAACATCAGGCTGACAATGGTTTTTGACCATTAAATCCATGAGATCTCTTGCCTTATCCATTTGACCGCACAAGCACTATCCATTCATTAAAGCGCTGTAAGTAACTACATTAGGAGTCAATCCTCGTTTAATCATTAACGGTATATGGCTTCTGCTTCGTCAGTCATCTTGTCCTGCAGTACATGTCAACCAACATGCTATAAGTAGCAACATTCGGTATTAATTACATGTCAACACAATAGCCTCACACAAGCTATCAATAAGGATATTGTAGATGACAATATTAGGAGCAACACCTCCATCTCCATGAGGATTGCCAGTGCTTCATAAAGTTGGCATTCTTACATAGACCATCTAGCCAACTCATAGTTGACCAAATCATGAACCTCAAATCGACAATTTAGAATCTCCTGGAAAACTCACTGGTTTATCATTCGATAAAGGGCTACGGAACAAAGAAAGAGTGTCAGCATCAGCCTCAAAGCCCTCGTTAACCATTATATCACGGAACCATAATGCATTTTGCAAATCGCCGTTGAAAATGAATCCTCGGCTAATTGTATTATAGGTGGTGCCATCAGGAGAGCATCCAATTTGCTTCATTTTGTTTAGGAGCCCCATAGCTGCACTCAAAAGACCATTTTTACATAACCCCTTAATCATTGTATTATAAGTTATAAGATCGGGTACCAAACCCCTTGATGGGAGAACAGAGACAAGGTTTTCAGCATCTTTAAGCTGACCAGCCTCATATAAACTGTCAATTAGGATATTGTAGATGACAATATTAGGAGCAACTCCATTAGACTCCATCTCCTTGAGCAATGCCTTCGCTTCATCAAGCTGTGCATTTTTACATAGCCCGTTTAATAAGGAACCATAAGTGCAAGCATTTGGTTTTACCCCATACATTTGCATGTCCATGAACAACTGACATGCCATTGGGATCCAATTAGATTTACACAATCCATCTATGAGAGTGTTATAGGACACGACGTTAGGAGAGCATCCAATTTGCTTCATTTTGTTTAGAAGCTTCATAGCTGTATTCATACGACCTACTCTGCAATATCCCTTAATCATTGTAGTATAAGTTACATGATCGGGTACCAAACCCTTTGACAAGAGATCAGAGACGAGGTTTTCAGCATCTTTAATTTGGCCAGCCTCACACAAGCTGTGAATTAGAATATTGTAGATGAATATATTGGGAGCAACTCTATTAGTGTACATCTCCTTGAGCAATGCCTTCGCTTCATCAGTCTGTGCACTTTTACATAGCCCGTCTAATAAGCAACCATAAGTGCAAACATCTGGTTTTATTCCATACGTTTGCATGTTGTTGAACAATTGACGTGCCATTGTGATCCAGTTAGATTTACACAATCCATCTATCAGAGTGCTATAGGCCACGACATCGGGGGTAATCCCTTGCTCAATCATTTCTTGAAATATGTCAAGGGCTTTGTCAATGCTTTTCAGTTTAACATATCCATTGATCAGAGTATTATAAGTCACAATGTTAGGGTGGCAGTGAGTTTGTACCATTAAACCAAATACATCTCTTGCCTTGTCCATTTGGCCGCACAAGCAATAACCATTCAATAGAGTATTATAAGTAGGTACATCAGGAGACACACCTTGTTTAGTCATTATCTGTATAAGGGCTTGTGCTTCATCAATCATCGTGTCTTTACACTGCATGTGAATGAAAATGTTATAAGTATTAACATTGGGTGCAATGTTGCTCTCAATCATCTTAAGCAACATTTCCTTAGCCTCTGTCTTACGACCTAGATTGAACATTCCTAGAATCAATGTGTTATAGGTGAAAATATCTGGAGTGATGCCCTCGGTTTTCATGGCTGAAAAGAGGTTCAAGGCCTCAGTTAAGAGTTTATCTGTGCACAGACCAAGGATGATGGTTTTGTAGATAATAAGGTTAGGCTTACACCTGAAGGGAAGAGAATTCATTTGGCGGAGCAAGTGGAGAGCGCCGGCATTGTCCCCAATCCCGCAAAGACCTTTCACCATGGTACCATAGGTAACTATATGTGGCTTCATGCCTAGCTTAACGACAGCTAGGTCGAACAAGTCAACAGCTTGCGGAAGTTGGTTATTGTGCACAAGGCCGTTGATTAAAGTGGTAAGCAAAACACAATCAGACTCGAAGGGATACCCAAGCTTAAGGGACTTGGCAAGGAGAGAATACCCGAAATCAATACGGCCTAGGTGGCAGTAACAATTAGCGAGGATGCCAATGGAATAGGAATCGGGTCGGGCACCGGATATATCAAGATGCGAATAGAGAGCAATAACGGTAGCGTGAGGCTGTAGTCGTTTGAGTTTGAGCATTGCCGCGAATAGCCTGTTAAAATCGATAACCGAAGGCCGGGGCACAAGAGACATCATCTGGTGGAATAGATTAATGGGAAATTGGAGATTATGAAACCCTAATTGACATTGTTGTCTAACATAAACCAGAAACCCTAATTTACAAAAAGGGGAAGACATTATATAATTCCAGAAAAGGGAGAAAGAGAAGAAGAGAAATGAAATTACCAGAAATGTAGAATCGATTTGCAGAAGCGAAATTACAAGAAATGCAATCTTTGAAAGAAATGGCCAGCGATTTGCAGAAGTGAAATGAAGACCGATTTAATTTGCAGAAGTGAAATGGAGTGAAGAATGCTAAGATTAGACAGCAAGTCTCCCTCGTGGACTGTATTTGACCCGTCCCAAGATATAGCCGTCACAAATGAGAATTGTAAAAAGATTAGATATGACAAAAATTCTAAGAAACCTAATCTGTACCTGTTTGTTTCAAGCTTGGCTCGAGTTTTACTTGACCAATAATTGACACAATATTTGACAACGACGATGAATCCTCTCCATTTCCTAATACAACATTATTAAATCATTATCCATCCTCCAACTTATCAAGCAATCAACCGTTAAATCATTCCTAAGCGAAATTAGGCCGTTAATAAGAAATGGAGGGAAATGGAGAGAGGAATAAATGGAGAGAATCACGATTGAATTACCACTTCACATGTTCATTTATGAATTTACTAGCCACTATGTCTTAATGTTTCCGTTTGGTGTGGTGACTTTTACCTTACAACTATCTATTCACCAAAACCCCCCACAAAAAAAATAGTAAAATATTTTGAAATCGAATTTGGTATAAAAGTCGTCATATGGCATGGTGACTTTAAGTGTTTTTCATTTTCGAGACTTATTTAATTTATGTGGACCACAATTTGTCAATTTTTTCAAAATCTAAACCGATTTTTTTAGAATTATTTTTTTAAAGAAAAAAATTTCAAAATTTTCCACCTTTTACCAATTTATCAAGTTGTAAGTATTTTAAAATAGGATGTACTCGTTAGATTCTTATAGTCCGACTAGTCAGAGTGTTGTAACCAATTTTTTTTAAAAAAAGCTATAATAATAAAAAGGGGCATAAGAGAAATCTTCTAGTGATACAATATTTATTAAAAAGACTGAGTAGCGTTGAATATTGATCTATCGTTCGATATTTCTTTTTTTCTTTTTTCATTTGCTCTTCGTCGACTTCAGTATCTTGTATACTCCGTATTAGATTAACTAGTGAACTAACTATGACTTGATTACTCGCGATCTCCCGCTCCATATCCAAACTGTCAAGTTTCCACGAATCTCAATCCAATTGGGAAAATCATCCTCAGCCATGGACTTATTATGGTGATTCTGACCGTTTTTAATGTGAGTTTTCAAATTAATTGTTTAACTGTTACGAGATCAATTTGACTTGGGTCTTAAACAAGCATACCAACTACTTCCACAATTTATAGGTCAAATAAATATCCATTCCTTCAACTTATTCATCTTTTTTTTTTTTTTTGAAGAAAAGAACAATTCATTAATAGAACGCCAAACGACACTTACAAAGAATAGTTATAATTGAAAACAAATCTAATGGAAACCAAAGAAAAACAATTTTCTTATAAACTAAGGATCTCAAAACAGCATCTGACAATTCGGCTCGTCCTATTATCGCTATCTTCATGTAGCTTTTGAGGGGATCCTTCGTTTGATTTATGAGATAAAATTTACCTCCGACTGGTTCCAAAGATC
>JAGPOY010008465.1:9183-19433 GCA_018983105.1 Silene uniflora | reverse complement strand
CACAAAATAAAATTATGATTTTAAAAAAATCAAAAATTCAGATAATAATAAATTTCTCTACTTGTGTAAAATTTTATAAAAGTCGTAATATTCTTATTAAAACTAAATTAGAAAATACCAAATAATTCTTAACACAATGAAAATATTTTTGAAATTTTATATTTGAATTTATTTTCTTATTATCTATACTTGATTATATATCATTCAACATTGTATTTTTTTTAACAATTTTTTTTTTTTGGGACTAAGGCTCTGTTGTTGTTGTTGTTGTTGTTGTTGTTGTTGTTGTTGTTGCATTTCCCTTAACATTAACATATCTTGATTCAATTCTTGAAAAATCTTAGCCACGGACCTAATTCGTGGCAAAAAGACTTTTTCGTCACGGGCGTGACATTTTTCGTGGCGAGACTAATTATTAGCCACGGCCGTAGCCTAATTCGTGGCACAAAAGAATTTTGGCCACGGAAAACGCTATCCCGTGGCATAAATTTTTTGCTAAGAAATTCAATGAAATTTTCCCGTGGCCAGGTAATATTTCGCCACGAATTATGAATTCCCGTGACATAATTCGTGGCGCAAGAGTCGATTTGTTGTAGTGTCGATAAACGTTAATCAACTGATAAGAGTACTAAGTATACCCTGTGAACCTATAAGAGATTTATATATGTTATCACACTAACTGTGGAGGACACAAGCTCCAACATTATCATCATGTTTCTTCACCGTTGCGGTCGTCCGCTCTCGCCCTATATCAATAAACCTTCTCACATGCTTGTCCTCCACTTCCATCTCCATCTCCATCTCTCACCTCACCATCACCATCACCATCACCCTACAAACACCACATGTATGTAACTCTTCACAAAACGATTACCTATGTTAAAACCCTTTCCGACTTCACCATGTCCATTGCACCTCTACAAAAACGTCGCACCACCCTCTATGCGTTTCAAAATCTAACTATCTTTCTTTGCCCCGATTACCTTTTATTAACCCCACAATCACGAACAAGCTATGTGGATTACTTTGATTTTTACCTTTACCCCAACACCTTGTTAACCCGAACAACTACGCATCATTTGTCAATCAAATTTTCAATTCCTACTTTATACCGTAATTCCACCCTCGAATTCTGTTTTGTAACTCTCCCTAATTCCAAAGCAACTCTTATTTCTTTACTTATCAGCCGAGAAAGAGTACTTGTCTATTCAATCAAGCCGCCACTTCCGATCGATTCAAAGACGATAAGCTCGCCAACAATTTATGTATCTTTGCTCTGATCGTCGAGTTCGTTGGTCCTTTATCAGCAAGAAGAAATATTATTATGAGATGTACTTGTCTACTCAGTGGTCCTTTAATTTTTCTTTCATTCCGTAAAATGTAGACTGTTTTGAGCTTAAATGGCATTATCTCGTTATTTTTTTGGATTTATTCTAATTTCAGAAGTTGTATTTAATGATGCAAATCCAAGGAATCTTCAAATCGTATTCCTTGACTCTCGACTCTTGACTCTCGTGGGACTGTACAAGCTAATTGAACTGATCGCTAACCCAAAATACATCAGACTTATCACTAATGCTATTCGAATTTTAGTGATTTTATTGGCTAAGAGAGCATTCTGAATGCATGTCTACCTATAGCACGATGGTATTTTTGTACAAACAGTATGATTTTAGTGGGAACTATGACCCGGTAAAGTTCATAAAGGAAATTCAAGCACGAGGGTTGTTTATGTCTCAAAGTTTATCATGATTTCCTCATTTGTTCTAGTAAGCTTGATCAGGGCCGTCACAAACTTTTTGGGACCCTATGTCAAAAAAGCCTATTTACAAGGCCCTTGACGATTTAAAAGGGTCCCGTTTCCTAGTCTCCTACGTGAAAAGTCCTTGAATAGGATCCTCTCATGCCTACTGAGCCCTTTAGATGACCAACAATGGGTCTTTGGCTCTACGAGAAATGAAAATGACCATCACATTCTCAACATTTCCATGGACTATAAACAAGTAAATGACAAATAGCTTGATCGATACAGTCGTTCAGGGTTTGGGTGATGCCGATACATGTACAAATAACGATCGTTTGGATCAATATTTGCCTGATGAGATTGTAATGATGTAAAAAATGAACTGATTTTATGCTGCAGGGTCCATTTTGGTTGCATGACATCCCTGACATTTCATAATGAACATATAATAGCATTGATTTTATGCTGCAAGGTATTTCCATGTAGACCAGGTGAGATTACAAAAAAACCTGCAAATTTACATTACTATATCTTAAAATAGATTGAAAATGAATATCAAAACGTTGAAGCAGCTTTTGATAATGAAGGACGGTCATATGTTCAATGCGCCGCAAAGATGGTCATGGGGCTGCAGACTGGTGTCCCCTATATAATGTGTAAGCAAAATAATGCTCCTGATCCAGTGGTTTCTTCCATTGCCATTTTTTTTGTAGGAATTCCCTGTAAATATGAGCTATAACATCTCGACTGCGGCTGAAGACTTGTGTATCCCTCATTTTAAAATAGGAATAATGGGATCGTCTCAATTGTGAGATCATCTCATATAAGTTTCTATGTATTCCTAAAATAGTCAAGATATCCTTATGCACATGGATAGTGCAATTCTTTAGCATGTACGGAGTACTTAATAACTTGTTGTATCATTTGTACTTGCAGATTAATACTTGCAATGGCATAAATTGTGGGGAAACTTTTACAGGGCCAAAGTCGCCAACTAAATCATCCATGTGGACAGAAAACCGGACCATTTTATGCGTTTTTTTCCTCTCTTTTAAGGGTTTCAGTAACTAATCATACAGAATATTTAAATGCCTAAGTTATCCGTTCTTGAGTGCAAGTCTTCAACACGACTGTTTTAAAAAGTTTCCAAGCGATATGCTAGTATAGTGGCGTGTAGAACTAAAATAGAATTAGACTCAATATCACAAAATCAAGGCTACTGTGTTTTAGATGTTTAAATGTAGGTTTAATCTATATTGATACACCTGTAACCTTAAATTTATAACTATCCTGATTTCAACAGCTACCAAGTATTTGGACAACCGCCATATATAAGGTCAGCTGAAGATATTGCCTTTCAGACTTCACTTTTCATTGCGAAAAATGGATTTTATGTGAATTATTACATGGTATGTATGTTCCTAATCTACTGCTTCTGTTATAACTAGCTACTATGATCAAGCTCCACTTGATGGAGGGAATATGACATTGGCCCATGATTTTCCCTTACACTGTAATCCCTGGGTTAAACCTTGTAATCTTCATATGAACTCACTAAGGGTCCGTTTGGATAGCAAAAATTATGAGGGGAAGTGGAAGGGGAGGAAGGAGGGAGATGAAGAATGGATGGAGGATTGGAGGATGTTGGTGCTATAATTAGAGTCCAAATAATGTTTTCTTTCCAAATATTGCCACCATTGAAGAGATTATGGTTTGTTCTATAGGAGAGAAAACAAGTCCTCTCATTTCTCTCCCCTTCCATTTCCCTTCTCCCATATTTTTTATCCAAACAAAGGAAATTAAATCCCTCCCTTTCCCTCCCCTCCCCTTCTCTCCAATTCCTTCAATCTAAACGGACCCTTAAGGTTTGATATTGTTTGTAGTACCATGGCGGAACAAACTTTGGGAGAACATCTTCAGAATATGTTATAACTGGCTACAATGATCAAGCTCCACTTGATAAATATGGTGAGCGATTTTTAAATTTAAGTCTATGGTATCAAATATTAGTTTCAATCTTGATCCCAAATCATCAGTAACAGTCTAACCAGAGTTGTTGCGCAAAATATGTGGCCAACACCTCCGCGGGATCAGTTGATAATGCTGTGTTGTGGCCATATTTAATACTTCGTACAATGGATTGAGTCATGGACTTTGCTTTTTTTTTGTAGGTCTTTTTAGGCAACCAAAACGAACATTGCGATAAAAGCTTGCTAAAAAACTTTATTGGGAGGACAATAGTCCATCCTCTCTCTAGGGCAACTTCAGCAGGTTTTGATTTTCTCATTTGATTCTTCTTATCTATGATACAACTGATAATTCATTTATAGCTGTTTCTCTTGTGTGTTTTTCATCAGGCATATGTTTTCCAAGAAGTGCCTGGAAATTTGCTGCCTTTCTTGTAAACAATGATACCAGAAACACCCCGACAGTCAATTTTTAGAACAGTTCATACCAACTCCCTCCCAGGTCTATCAGCATCCTTCCAGATTGTCTCAATGTAAAACACAGCAAAGGTAATGTTCTATTGTGTCTATTGTGTAAGCTAACAACCCATCGGGTTATTTGACCCTACAAAACCTAAAGCCAATATGACCCAACCCGCCTTGACCCAATAAACTTGATTGCCAGCTCTACTGAATTAACTGACTCGTCAATTTGTTCAGGCTAAGTGGAACTATGGGTGGGTGCCAAGTTACTTCTATTGCTTATGTGTCAAAGTTGATCATGCTTTCCTCATTTGTTCGAGTAAGCTTGGTCAGGGCTGTCTCAAAGTCCTTGATTTATGATACTCTCATGTCTACTGAGACCTTTAGGTGACCAACAATGAGTCGTTGGCTCTACGGGGAATGAAAATGACTATCACAGTACGAACATTTCCATGAATTTTTAACAACTATCCAATAACTAGCAAATTACAAATAGCTTGAATGCTTGATTGATACAGTCATTCAGGGTTTGGGTGATGTCGATACATGTATATATAATGACTGGTATGAAATGTTTTTGGATCAATATCTGCCTGATGAGATTGTAACAGTTGAATTGATTTTATGGTGCAGGGGATTTCCGTTTTGGTTGCAAGACATCCCTGGCATTTCTTATTATTGATTTATCTCGAAAACAAAACTAATCGTTCTGTTCTTTTTTTCTAATTTTTGTAGTTATACATGCAAAATTTGACAACAAAAATAGTAAACCTCATAAAGTCGGAGAACTTATATGCATAACAAGGAGGCCCTATAATATTGTCACAGGTAACCAGGACTGTTTTTTATTTTTTGTATTTTCATGTAGACCATGTGAGATTACATAAAATCTATAAATTTACATAACTATATCTTAAAATAGATTGAAAATGAATATAAAAACGTTGAAGCATCTTTTTGCAATGAAGGACGGTCTTATGTTAAATGTGCCGTAAAGATGGCCGTGGAGCTGCAGACTGGTTTCCCTTGGATAATGTGTAAGCAAACTGATGCTCCTGATCCAGTGGTTAGTTATTTCATTTCCATTTTTTTTGGTAGGATTTCCCCGTAAAATAGTTGCACATGATTAATGAACTATGACACCCCTACTCTCATATTGCCCCACAATCCCTTGTCTCACATAGACACTCATAAATGATTATGACACTTAGGCACTACATTTTTAAGTCGTAAACATGATGATTTTCCCATTAAATAGGCGAGTCTCACACTTGGATACAGACCTGTGTGGGATACTTCTAGTTCTAATTTTGAGATCATCTCAAATAAGTTTCTATGCATTCCAGAAATAGCCAAGCTATCCACTTGGAAACTGCTGAGTCTGAGTAACATAGTTAATGATAGTGCTATTCTTTAGGATGTACCTGATAAAGTAGCGTATGCTTTTTACTTGCAGATTAATACTTGCAATGGGATGAACTGTGGGGAGACTTTTACAGGGCCAAACTCCCCAACTAAACCATCCATGTGGACAGAAAACTGGACATCATTGTAAGCGCATTTTACGCCTTTTTTTCCCCTCTTTTAAGGTTTTCAGTAACTAATCTTAACATTTTCAAAGGCCTCAGTTATTCATGCTTGACTGTAAGTCTGTAACTGTAAATTTTCAACACGACTGTTGTAAACAAATTTCAAGCGATGTGCTACTACAGTGACGTGTATACCTAAAATAGAACTATACTCAACTCACTAGGCATTGATTAGGTTTTAGAAAATATTTGAAATTCACAAAATCGAAGCTACTGGATCTCTGAAGTTTGAACCATTATTTGTGTGTCTGTTACAGGTTTAGACTCATAAAATCTTAAGTTTTAGATGTTTTAATGTAGGTTTAATCTATACTGATAGACCTAAGCTGAAGTTTATAACTATCCTGTTTTCGACAACTACCAAGTATTTGGAAAACCGCCCTATACAAGGTCAGCTGAAGATATTGCATTTCATACTTCACTTTTCATTGTGAAAAATGGATGTTATGTGAATTATTACATGGTATGTATGTTCATAATCCGCTGCTATGTTCTTCATACGTAATTATGTCACGAGTACTAGGGGAAGCGGCATGATCATAGACACAAGCCAGTCAAAAAATACAGAATGGAGGGAATATGACATTGGTCCTTGATTTTCTCTTACACTAAAATCCTGGGATTAACCCTTGTAAATGTTCATATGAACTCACTTAAGGTTTGATATTGTTTGTAGTACCATGGCGGAACAAATTTTGGGAGAACATCTTCAGATTATGTTATAACTAGCTACTATGATCAAGCTCCACTTGATGAATATGGTGAGCGATTTTTTGATTTGAGTCTATGGTATCAAATATCAGTTTCAAAACAAATCAACAGTAACAGTCTAACCAGAGTTGTTGCGCCAAAAAGGTAACACAACCCAATGGCTTATTTGACCCTACAAAACCCAAACCAATATCACCCAACCGCCGTGACCCAATTAACTTGATTGCCAGCTCTCTTGAATTAACTGACCCATCAATTTGTTCAGGCTAAGTGTAGTCTTTGCCTGACTTGGCTTTACCTAACTTCTTTAATAATTGTCAACAGGTAACAACAGAGAGTAGCTGTAATACCCGGTATTCTAAGACCTTTGACTGACCATTGACTTCTAGGAACCATGGTAGGAGATGGGACTTATCATGGACCCCTCTTAAGAAAACATGATTAAGCATAGGAGCTCGGCCGAGCTAACACGGCTCGGCCGAGCTACTAGCAGCTCGACCGAGCAGAAACGGACAGAACCATAGATTAAGAATTTTAGGAAGTAATGACGAATCATTATTTCATCAAATCCTTTCTCATACCTAAACCTAATATTCCCCTTTCTATAATCCATCTTCATTAACCATCAACCCCTCACTAATTGGAGACCATGACTCAAGCACACCAAGGCCAACGACGGGAAGAACTTTAGGGAACACCCTACCGACGGATTTGAGGTAAGTATATCGATAGCAAATTCATAGATAGTTGGCTACAATTTAGGGGTTATTGACATAGGGCTATTGTTGTAGCCTGTCGTAAGGTTACCGTGATGATGCTAGGATGTTGTGATACCAACGGATGCAAAAAGGTAGGTTAATCCTACTCAGTTTAATTGTTGTTTGCGTAAGACTTTCTTGTATGATCATATGTGATTGTTAATGTTGATAAGACTGAGAGAGATTGTGATTATGATTATTGGTATGATACCGGCTGAGTGGTCACTGTAAGAGGTGATCACGCCCATTGTTACCTCGCTGGTCTTCTCAGCCAGGAGGGATGTGCACATTAATGGCGTGGGTTTATTAGGTGGGCAGGCTGCGGTTTCCCACTGGCGGCGAGGATTACCGTTGCGGCGGTAATCTGGCAGGGCTACATGCTTCGGCGTGTAGCCGGTTCTGGTAGAGGAGAGGGAGACCGGAGATCACGTTTGGCTTGTGTTATTGCATTGCTTCCGCTTGTGTTCATGTATCTTGACTGTCTTGCTTTTATCTTCAGTTGACTGACCCCGGTTGTTGTCTTTGACCTGCTGTGATCCATTCGGGGATGGGAAGCAATTAGGTGAACATGTCTAGATGATGGATGATGCGTGCATTTCATATAGACTTTACGGTCTATTTTGGCACGCATTTCTATGTCATTTAGGTGATATATTGTCACTTTATGTCCCGAATATCCTACTTTGTACTTTCATTGCTATCTTGTAGGTACAAGCCAAGAAGTAGCGGAAACTGAGCCGAAACTGTCCCAAGTACGCGCATTTAGTAGATGAGTTGAGTCGGAGCTTGGAAACTACCATTTTGAGGTGCGTATATAAGTCATTTGCATGCTATTCCTTGCACTTTCATGACCTGTTTAGCAAAACCAAAGCGATTTCTCTATTTTTGTCTTGGAATTTATTTTGGACTAATAGACTTGACTCGTTAATTTGGCAACCCACGTATATATTCTGAGGTTTAGAGCTCATAACTGGTGACATCCATGACCAGTTCATCTAGGATTGAGAGTAGTTACTCCCCACATTTCATTGTATTGCATGTATATGAATTTTGTTTCTTATTGCCTTCACGCATGGGTTTGTGGTCGGTATCACGTGTTTAGAGAACTTTTGCTTTTCCCTTTTCTCATTTTACCCCATTAGCTCCACATTAAGTCAAATCTGCCAGTTGCCCTTTAGCTACATACTAAATTAAGCCTACCTTTGCCGAGCTAGTTTTGTAGTTTCTGCGGTATTTGTTGTATTGTACGTATTTTGGCTCATTTTTATTGTATCGGAGTGAGTATTTATGAGAAAAGAAGGAAAAGAAAGAAAGAAAGAAAAGAGAAAAATCAGCCCTTAATAAAAAAGAAAAAATCGGAAAAAAGAAAAGAAAAAAAAATTGGCTGAAGTTTTATATTTGCACCTCCTATGCTTATTATTATTTTACGAGGTGCATGTTTTTCGGATTCTTGTGTTGTATATGCCTAGTATGAAGGCATTGAGCTTAATTTTTGATAATTGGAAGAACGGAATGAGTTTTATCATGGTTTTGTTAGGTAGTAGCTTGGTTACTTACCCTCACATTCGCATTATTGTTTTGCCCCTTCCTACCAATTAGCCTCACATATCCATATTTTGCAATTGTTCGGCACGTGATAGTCCTTGAACGGTGGTTATGCGTGTGTACGGTGACTGAAACATTATTCATGTTAGTTAGCGATGCATGTTATGTCGGTCGTAGTCTAGGTGAGTGTCTACATTCTCTTATTTCTCTTTACACATATAACTTACCATTTGCTTGTTGAGAGAAGAGTGACCCGGGAGAGTCCAATTTTTAGGAGTCTTGCAAGGTCGAACGTCCAATTTGTTTCTAAGATGTGCATAAATTCTGTTCGCTTTTGTGTTGAGCTTTGCAGCGGTTGACTATGTGCATTAAACGGTTTAGCATTGACTTGTAGCTAGCTCTGAGATTTACTCCTTTCCATTAGGTCCTTATTACTTGCATTTAGTTTGCTTGAGGACAAGCAAAGATTTGGTTTGGGGAAGTTTGATGCGTGCATTTCATATAGACTTTACGGTCCATTTTGGCAAGCATTTCTATGTCATTTAGGTGATATATTGTCACTTTATGTCCCGAATATGCTACTTTGTACTTTCATTGCTATCTTGTAGGTACAAGCCAAGAAGTAGCGGAAACCGAGCCGAAACTGTCCCAAGTACGCGCATTTAGGAGATGAGTTGAGTCGGAGCTTGGAAACTACCATTTTGAGGTGCGTATAGAAGAATAGAAGCTAGGCAAACAAAAGAAGAGCTTCACGCCGCTAGTGCCTACTTTGGAGAGCCATATCTCGAGTTCTACAACAGATAATCAGGTGATTCAAATTGAAGATGAAAGCTTATCCTGTTAGCTTTCCAATGCCGCAAAAATCGCTTGATTCGGACAAGTAACGAAGAAATGGCGGCCGTTTGAAGTTCAGTGCGCGAAGCAGGAATTACACGCTGAGAAGTACTCGATCGAGTACTCTTTATGTTCGATCGAGAGCTTCTTTGCTCGATCGAGTGATTAAGGGGTAGGAAGACCTCGATCGAGTGATTGGTTGGAGGATTTTACTCGATCGAGAGGAATTTGTCCTCGATCGAGTAGATTCCGTCATGGGCTTTGATCCCGTGACACTTTAGGTTTAATTTAGTATTAGCTTTAGTATAAATAAGAGATTAGCTTCGCTAATCAGACCATCCATCATTATTCGTGGACTGTTATTCATTCATTCACATATTACGACATTCGTTATGGCTTCCTTTCCTCTATTCTCTGGATCTTAATTCTCTGTAACTTCTCCTTCTTCTTCTCTTTTAATTTATGTTATTTCTTTGCATCTTTTAATCTCTTTTCCTTAATTCCTCTTTATGAATAGCTAATTTCTCATGCTAGGATTAGGGAATCTATGGCGTAGATGGACTAATTAGACTTAGATCTAGAATTGGTATTATTAGAATTGCCTCATAGTTGATTTAATTGTTACATCTAGCGAATCGAC
>JAGPOY010008444.1:0-12714 GCA_018983105.1 Silene uniflora | reverse complement strand
TCTTATTGTAATGAGATTAAATAAGATTTAATTTTGTAATTTAAGAGTTATATTACGAAATTAATTTATGTTTACGAAACATACGATGTGAGATTGATGAGTTAGATATAATTACAATAGGTTGTAAATTGTACTAACTAATATTTAAAATGGTCCGTTTTATATGTGAAATTGAGAATTATTTGTCGAAATGATAAATGTGATTTATGGTGATGATTAATTCGTTAAACATGCACTATTGTAGCAAGTGACATATTCATCTTAATATGTTACATTTTACACATTTGACAAATTATAATATGGGCACCATTTTACCTATATGTACCGGTTTTGGGTAGGTGATGTTAACATAAGATTAACTCCAATAAAACACCCTATTAAATGGTGTTCCCCATTGGACTAACCTAGGCATTTTGGAAATGCAAAATTGGACAAGGCATGCCTTGCCTTCTCTCCCTCCATCCGGCTTCCCCTCCACAAAAATGAGACCTTGTTCTCATTTTTCCAACTCATGCAAAAATTTACTCTCACTTATCTCTCTAGAAATCAAAAGAGTTAATTAAAAACAAAATTGTTCTAAAATCTTATATTAGTATTAGAAATACACAATATTACTATGGTAGTAACTAGACCTGGCAAACAGATCGAGTCGTGTCGGGTTCGTGTTCGTGTCACATGTAAACGGGTCACAAACCCTTCAACCCAAACCCGACCCGTTTAAATCTCGTGTCGTGTTCGTGTCGACCCACTTACATAAATGGGTCATCAAGCCTCAACCCTAACCCGCTAATTTCGTGTCGTGTTTTCGTGTCATGTCAATATTTGGAATGTTTAAGTATATTTATGTGATGAAAGATAAAAAAAATTAGGATTAATTTATTAAACAGATCATTCGTGTCGGGTTCGTGTTTAGAGAGCTCAACCCAAACCCGACCCAATTAAATATCGTGTCGTGTTCGTGTCGACCCACTTACACAAATGGGTCATTGAGCCTCAACCCAAACCCGTTAATTTCGTGTCGGGTTCGTGTCGTGTTTTCGTGTCGTGTCATTATTTGCCACCTCTAGTAGTAACATAATATAAGATCACATTTTAAGGTACTCTAAATAATATCTAGTTAATATCATTTAGAGTGTTTCGGGTATTGTCTTGGGTGCAATCGGAGGAGGATCTCTACTCTTGAGGTCTCGGTTCTAAGGAAGATCATCCATTTCCATAAGCTCAATATGGAAGGAGACCTTAGTCGTGCCCTATTGTACCATTTCCGCATTGTAAGGAAAAATCGTTTTCTCCTTTATTATTGTTTGCATGTAACTAGATCCGACTTAATATTTATATGACTAAATTTGAATTCGAATTAAAGGAGTCTAATTCATGGGATATGAACCCTACAGTAGTTTGGCTGCAATAATAGGGTAATTTATATATGGATATTGTTGTAGGATGTGATAGAACTACCATGATGACGATGTGACGATGTTATCTGATGGATGCGGAAAAGGTAGGGTTCTCCCTACTCAGTTGATTGTTTACGATTGTTGAGACGGTCTTATGACCATGTTTGCCGGCTTGATGATGATTATTGATTGTATTCGTATATTGCTGTTGTATACTGATAAGATTGAGATTGTGATACAGTTCCGGCTGAGTGGGTCACTGTGAGAGGTGACTCACGCCCCATTGTCGCCTCTTGGGATTCTCAACCAAGAGGGATGTGCACATTAAGGACTTGGGTTCGCTCATTGAGCGGGGATTTGGTGGGTCAGACTACGGTCCCCCACTGGCGGTGTGGATTATCGTTGCGGTGGTAATCTGGCAGGGCTACACGGTTTGCCGTGTAGTCAGTTACTTGGAAAGGAAAGGGAGATTGGAGAAGAGTGAATTGTTGGCTTGTATCGTATCTTTGCTTCCGCTTGTGTATGGTTATCTTTACTTTTGTATTCGGTTGACTGACCCCGTTGTTGTTGTCTTTGAATTGTTGTGATCCATTCGGGGATGGGGAGCAGTTTCTTGAGCAGGTTTAGTTGATGGTTTCTGCCTTGGTTGCTATGTGCTGGGGCGTACGACATATCGAGAGTTACTAGCTGGAGTCTCACTGTAGTTGTTTTATATCGTTGTAATCACTTTAAAGTTATACTATGTAATATGTTCTTTTATTTGTCGATTTGATCTACTCTACCTCGGGTAACCAAGATGGTAGCACCTTGGTATGATGAAGTAGCCCTTTGTAGGGTACTTTGGTATATCGGGGTGTTACAAAGTGGTATCAGGGTGAACGATTTTGGAACCTGTAACCAATGAACGCAATGAACATAGAGAGACAATTAAAATGAACCTGGTGTATGTGTATTGGGATCCCACCTAATTGATTTTGGATGGGTAGACGCCCTCATCTCAAAGTCCTGTCCCCAATACGCTTAAGCCAGCCACCTTAAATGGGGATATGTCATGCGTGGGTGTGATCATGTGCTTATGTTGTACTTTATATGAACCTTTAAGTTGCGTATGCTTTATATGAACCCTTATGTTGCTTATGATGTTGATATGAATTTGAGGTGTTAAAGTAAGAGCATGGTTGTCAAAGTGTATGAATGGGTATATGTGTGTGTATGTATATCGCTACGTGCTTAAGTTTCGTGTTGTATTAAACTGTTGGGATGAATCTATAGGTGTAAGGTTGACACATTGATGCATATGTGAACTTTCTGAGTATGGCTTGGATAGGTAAGGTATGGTATAACCAAGGAGCTACGTGTTTATGGTAGTAGACTTTGGCGTGACAATGGTAATGTCGCAAGTACCTAATTGAATGATTTGATATACATATATGTTTAGCGACACATGTAGAATATATCATATCGTATACTGTAGCATATGATTATACCTTTATTGCGTATGTACTTGCATAATAGCTAGGGTTAATTTGGGACGAGCTCTTATAGCATCTCAGGCTTCGAACAATATCTTTTGTCTTGCAGGAATGACAAATCGCTGATATAGCACGTAATGCTACTGCAGAGGTGAGCTCGACCGAGCTGGGAGGGAGCTCGACCGAGCCAATAATAGCTCGACCGAGCTCTGGGCGCCTCGACCGAGCTGGCGAGTTACAAAATATAACACGATTCTGCTTAAACACCAACTCGATCGAGCCAAAAGTGACTCGACCGAGCTACTGGCAGCTCGACCGAGCCAGTTTCAGCTCAGCCGAGCCGATGCTGCTACAGCGCCAATCCGTTTTCTTAAAACATAAGACTTTCCTTATTTCTTCACAAATTCTATTCTTATAAAAAAACTCAAAACCCCCTCTAAAACTCTATTAACTCAAGATACAAGGGATTTCAAAGCACTAATACATCCTACTCCATTCTTTAATGCAATCTTTGAGTCAATTTCAAGGTAAGAACTCATGTTCATCATCTTTGTTTCAATTAATTCCATATTTTTGCACAAATTCAGAATTAGGGTTAGATGAGCCTTTTGTTGTTGATTGATGCTAGTTTTAGTAGCTTAATTGTTAGGACACATTGTTGTTGCTAGCAATATCAGATTCTACTCACAAATCTGGTTCAGAATTGGAAAATTTTTCTAGGGTTCATGCCCAAATTTTCAATTTTAATTTTGCCCCAATTCTACTACTTTGAGGTGATGGAATGTTTTAATTATTCTTTAATGTACCTCCTAGACCGCGTGAAATCAAGGGAAACGGGGGAGATTATCCAAAAATTTCGTCTTAAACTTGTCTTAAAATTCGCCTTAGGACCGTCTTAAGCTACCATGTTCAAGCCCCTATCTTGTCTTAATACTTTCATTTATTGAGATTCTTGTGTGCATATACTCTATCTTTTCAGCATGGCACCAAAACCTAGCTTCGTAATCTCTTCCAAGCGCACTAGAGCCGCGGCTTTGGCTCAAAGAAGGACCGAAGTACTGCCAGAATGGGCACGAGAACGGGAAATGAAGCATGACATGAACAAGGAGAGCAAGAGGAGGAGGAACCCGCGATTCCCATTGTGAATCGCTTCCCTATGGTAAGGTTTGCTAATAATGATCAAAGAGAGGCTTTCTTAGCCTTGATGAACCGTACCTACAAACCAACAAGGTGTATAGACCATCAGATTTTGAGGGACCTCGGGATAGAGGATAATATGAGGAGGATGTTTGACAGTTTGGGAATGGTTGGGTTGTATAATCTTAACCAGAAATCATACCTTCATTTGACCTTGGAGTTCCTTAGTGCTTACAAGTTTGATGCGGAACGGAAGAGGGTGTCCTTTAGGCTTATGAACCAAGATTTTAGGTTGACTCTTAATGAATTTGCGGGACATTTGGGTATAGAGGCCCATAGAGCGGAGTCTATTATGGATGTGTATAGTGGTGCCTCGAGCTACTTTCCATACTTGACCGGGGGGGACCATCACAAGATCCGGGGCAATGCAAATCAACGATGTCCAACACATTATCCCCCGCATGTTTCTTAGGATTATGACTTGCCTTCTCTATCCTAGGAACGATGCTAGCAAAGTGAACTCCCACGAGTTGATGACCCTTATGTCCTATCTTAACCCTCGCCGGGAGAAGCCATTGCATTATAGCGCTCCGGAATTGGTATGTTCAAGCTTGGAGATGATAGCTCAAAACCGCACCCGACACTTGGGTTGCGGAGCTATTGTCACTCAATTAGCTCGCCGCCTAATCGACTTTGAGCCACCGGAGGCGAGTGCCCCCGAACTTTTATCGTCACCACCCTTGCTTGACCGATCATACTACGTGGCTAACACTTGGATTAAGGAGCTCTCGGATGGCCGTTTGGCCTATAAGGTAAGAGGAAGAATGTGGATGGTACTACCCGACCCGGAACACTTGCTGGTAATTACCCATCTCTCAGAGATACCGAGACAAACGGGAGAACCCGAACCATTGCACCATTTCTACCTTATACCACTGGAGGTTCAACTGGAGATGCCCGACCCACCAACGATGCACCCACAAAGGGAGGGAGTAAGAGCTTCACATGAACCTAGGAGGGAGAGGCCGACGAGGGCGAGAGAGCCGGAACGGACCCATGTACAACCCGAGTATCCTCGATGGCGGTCCAGGTACTAATACTCGCCATACCCCACGGTACATGACCCTAGGATGCAAGAACACGAGTTGACCGAGAGACTATCCTCTACACTTGTGTTGAGGAACATGCAAGAAATGGCGTATGTGCAAAGTATTGGGCGTGACTTGGCTCAACCCGTATGGTGGAGAGGAGTGGGAAATGATGCCGGGGTATTTGAGAGTTAAGGGGTGGATCGTGCTATGTGGAGGCTCCCGACAAGCTATGAGAGAGGCTACTTGGCCGGACCTTGGGGAGCTAACTACAGGAGCCAACTCGATGACCAAGGAAGATGGATGAGGCTAGGAGGATAGAGCGGAGGAGATGGAGCTGAAACGTCACATAGAGCGGGCACCTCGGCCGTTGGAGATGGAGATGACATGGATGCCGACACCGGCGTTTGATAGCTTTGATTTGTATGATGTCTATTCTCGGTTTGAGTTTTATTTGTCGGACGTATGCGTAGTACGTTGTTGGTAGGTTGGATTTATGCGGATTTTAGAACATGTTACTTGGTTTGTATTAAGGCCATAAGGCCGCTACTTGCTTGTTGGGTTAGACATGTCGGTAACCGGACTTTTTGTGCTATTACTTGTTGTAAATGCGTTTTATTTGCAGGAACGGATTTGAATTATGTGAGCATAGCTCGCCAAAGCAAGTAATCTGCTTCAATGCAGCTCGACCGAGTGGCTGGCAGCTCGACAAGCTCGACCAAGCCAAATGAAGCTCGACCGAGCTCTGGGCTTCCAGAATGTTTTGCTATTATGACTCGACCCCGACTCGACCGAGCCAGTTCTAGCTCGACCGAGCTGCCTACAGCTCGATCGAGCTGACATGGGCTCGACCGAGTCAATGCTTGTCTTAGACACTATCTCTTTGGGAGATGTTTATACTTGATAATTCGTAATACGTTTCATTATGTTACCCGTTGGCATTCGTTATGTGTACCACTCGACTCCAATAGTAGGAGAATGTTGAACTTCGGGGACGAAGTTCCTTTTAAGAGGGATAGATAATATCGCGAGAAAGTGTAGTAAGACATGGTGAGAAACTTGGCACATAGATATGTATAATTATATGAATAATTGTTTTTAAGTTTTGAATAATTGAATTAATTGTTTCATGTGTGACGATATCGTAGTGATAGATTGTCATATTCGCATATAGTTATAGTGTATGGAGTATGTGCAAGTGTGGTCGTCACATTGCTTGAGTTACATTATACAAGTTGTGTGCAATACGGTAGATATGGTAATGTGAAAGTGGGATATCGGTTGGTTTACGCGTGATTTTGTACGGGAAGGAACGGTTATTATGCAAGAGATACGAACGGGTAATGATAGGTGATAAGAGGGATATAGCGGAACGTAGACCTAGATAGGAAAAGGGTGACCTTCGGGGTCGAAGTTCTTTTTAAGGGGGGAAGACTGTAATACCCGGTATTTCTAGGACCTTTGGGAGACCTTTAATAACTGGGAACCCTAGTAAGAGATGGATAGGAGAGGGACTTGCCTTACATTTATGGAACTCGACCAAACGCCTGGGACTTGACCGAGTCAACTCGGCTCGGCCGAGCTAGTCATGGCTCGATCGAGCTGACGACGGACAGCGTATTCTTTTAATTTCTGAATGAGTTATGATTAGAGAAAAGTCGTGTCCCCTAAAGCAAAGTAATCCTATAATACTACTAACAAATAGCTAGCGGTAAGTAGGGTATCGTATCCACAGGGAGGCGGCAGTAATTTATTTGCTATATTTAAGTCGTCTTAAGGTAACAATTTAAGAGGGTTTGTTTGAGTTGATTTCTAAAGACTAATTGCAATTAAATAAATAAGAGGAATTCAATAATAAAGAGAACTCTAGGGATCGGGTTCACTAGGTTAATTATTCGGGGGTGAGATTTAATTTATTGAAAGAGCAATTAGATTGTTTAAGGCCATAAAATCGGTCGATTATATCTATATCTATATCTATATAATATTATTAAAAGGCTAGGCAAAAAATGCCACGTAGACAAAGCCACCTACGATTATAAATGCCACGTAAAAGCCACATAGGATTGATATGCCACGTAGACATCGACTAAAAACAACCTAGTAATAAATTATTTCTTAATCGACCTTTTTTTCCTTCTTTTTTTAAAAAAAAAAATAAACTAAATGAGATAATTAGTAATCGTTGTTCTTTTACTCCACCTACACATGAATCAACTACATATACAATCTTCAAAATATCATCTTCCACAATGTTTTTGCCAAAATGCCTTTGGATTACCGATGTCTGCGTATTTATATACAATATAGTTAAAAGACTAGCTAAATCATTAATTTTATTCAACATGACAAACAAAACCGTATATTTCACCTCATTCATAAATTTAAAAAAAAAAAATTGATGCAAACCTTTTATCTCCCTCTCATAACTTTGGTTATCAATTTACCCTATTTATTTAACTTTATTATCATTATTTAATGATGATCTTTTTGCTTTCCTCTCACCATTAGAAATGTCACGTAGACATCGACTAAAAACCACATAGCAATAAATTATTTCTTAATCGACCTTTTTTTCCTACTTTTTAAAAAAAGAAAAAAAAAAATTGGATTAGTAATCGTTGTTCTTTTACTCCACCCACACATGAATCAACTACATATACAATTTTCAAAATATCATCTTCCACAATTTTTCGCCAAAATGCCTTTGGATTACCGATGTCTGCGTTGGAATTTATTTATATCTATACAATATAATTAAAAGACTAGCTAAATCATTAAATTTTATTCAACATGACAAACAAAACCTTATATTTCACCTCATTCATAAATTTTTTTAAAAATTTAAAATATAAGTTGCAAACACAGGAAAAAAAATTTGATGCGACCTTTTATCTCCCTCTCATAACTTTGGTTATCAATTTACCCTATTTATTTAACTTTATTATCTTTATTTAATGATGATGTTTTTGCTTTCCCATCACCATTATATAACAATAATCATAATTTCCATGTTATTCAAAAATTTGGTATCTAAATTACAATATTGTAAAAACGGAAGACTAAATATTTCACTAAGTCATCTCACAAAACCATGTGTCATATAAAAAAATTATTTTCGATTATCATATGACACATGCTTATAAGTAAAAAAAATATAAAAAAATATAAGTCTCAAACATACAAAAAAAATTAAAAAAAATTTGATGCAGACATTTTATCTCCCTCTCATAACTTTTGTCATCAATTTACCCTATTTATTTAACTTTATTATCTTTATTTAATAATGATATTTTTGTTTTCTCCTCACCATTATATAACAATCAAAATTTTCATTTCATTCAAAAAATTAGTATGTAAAGTTTACATACATAACTAAACTATTTTTTTTACTCTTTTTCTTTATTGTATATTGAATTATTTAGAATCTTATTTTTTAGTATTTTTGTGTTTTCAAATTGTAGAAGGATGATACATACTCACATATAAAAAAAACGGCATGAAATTGGTGTTATAGGTATGAATCTTCTTTACATATTTTTGCTTGGTTTGAATGACTTTTTTATTTGCTTTTCTTTTTCTATATTGGTGTATATGCAACAAATGGTAGCATGAAAAAAGAGATTGATATTAACAACAAATTACAAATATGACTAAGGCAAGATAGTGTAAATATAGTATTTTCTATATATTTAATTAAGTTGGATAGATGGCTGAATCTATATTTTCCTTATGATTTGAATACTAATGAGATGAGATATGATACATTTGATTTTGTTGTCTTATTGTTGCTTTGATGATAAGATGGCAAAAGTACATTGTATATATCGATTTTCGATAATCTGTTTATATTAATTCTCTTAGTGTAATTACATACATTTTAACCCAAAACAACATAATACTTATAAGTAGCATATCTTTTTTACTTAATATCGTAATAATTAGAACCCTAATGAGAATAACAAAATACTAATAGGTTCAAATGCTTTGTGTGTCTTTCCATCTTTTCTAACTTTTAATTCTTTCATTAATTTGCCATAAATTCAAATTCATCATCCTCTTTAAAACCCAATCTTTTACTTTCATAAAATATGAGTATATTAGTATGAGATATCGTGGAGGGTCTCATGTGTCAACTTTATTTTTGTTATTGATTCATAGAAACGACTCATTTTCTTACTCAGTGAAACATACCTTAAATATGAACGGCTAAAATAATTATAGAGATAGACCACGAAAGAAAAATGGAAAAATCATCAAACAATTAAAGGGGAAAAATGCATGAACGATCCTTAAACCGAACCCGTGAATTTCACGGGTCACAAAACTAGTTATGTCCTTTAGATCTAACTTAACACGTGGTCGCTATCATTAAATTAGGTCTATTCAATTATCGCATCCTATATTGATTCTAACCCGGTAAAGTCTCAATTTATGCAACACTAATTAATTAACTTTGATCAGTAATCGATTAATTAGATTTGAGACAATAATTGAACAACAATCAAAAGCAAGTTAACAATCAACTTATTAATATAAACTCCCTTCTAATCAACCTAGATCCCCTTTCACCCTAGATTACAAATTTAACTACTCATGCTAGAAATAACAATAATAACAATAATAATAATAATAATAATAGGAGAAAGCATAATTAAAAACATGATAAGAAGAACAATAAAGAAGCAATTGAAATAATTGGGAAAGATTAAAATTAGTACCGTAAATAAAAGAGTGCTAGATCCGAAAATAATAACAATAAACTAAACTAAGAGTTTTTAGAGAGTTTCAAGGGTAAATAAAACGTAAATAATAATATTAGGCTAATTGGGTATTTATAGTAAACATAAACCGACTTTAGGAAATAGCGCGAAGATCACAAACTGGGAGAAACTCGATCGAGTTAGGCGAAACTCGATCGAGTTTCACTTTTCCAAAGTGCCCAACTCTCGACATTTGAATTTAAGGAAATTGCAATTAGTAACTGGATCGAGTAATTGGGAACTCGATCGAGTTTGTCTCAGCGCGTAATTCCTGCTTAGGCCGCCATTTCTTCGTTACTTGTCCGAATCAAGCTATTTTTATGGCATTGGAAATCTAAGAGAATAAGCTTTCACCTCCAATTGGAATCTCCTGATTATCATTTGTAGAAATCGAGATATAGCTCTTCAAAGTAGGTACTAGTTATCTGAAGAAGCTCTTCTTTTGCTCGCCTAACTTCCTTACTTCTACGCTTCTTCAATTCTCTTCCTTTATTTTTCTAGATTTCCGTGCCACACTTCGTGTGTTCCTCCATGGCAACTCTATGGTACTCATTATAGTCTTTTGCTCCACAAATGCTTCATATCTGCAATAAAAACACCGAAATGCGAAAATATCTCATTTTCTAGCATAAATGGCATATATATCGTATAACTTAGCACGAAAACCGCATTAAAACTACTAAAGGGGAGTCATATAATGTATATAAATATGATTCATCAAACTCCCTCCAACCAATCCTTTGCTTGTCCTCAAGCAAAGCACCACACACATTACAAAAGACAATTATACAAATGGTGAATAAATAACTCAACGCTAATGTTAGTGACATACAAATCCCAAGCTATCCATATCTATAACAAAGTAATGACCAAATGTACCAATAAAACAAATTCAAAGGTACGGGAAATAGAAAACGTAGCTCAAGTCACAAGATTGATATGACGGTGTAATATAGACAAAAACCAAATACCTTTCGACCTTGCAAGATAAATTTTAGTCGGATTCTCGTGGATTCACTCATGCTCACAAGTATATGTAAGGGTGAGTTATATGTAAGATAGAAGGAAATAAGAACACTCACTCAACTTATGAAACATGCATGCAATCTAATGTGATAGAGATTTCTCCAACTAATATGCAATCATAATGTAGACAAAAGTACATGTATATATCAAGGACAATAAGGATGGAAAATGGGCAAAGGTAGAAGTGGTTTGTGCCAAAGCACGTTATGGATATGTGAGGCTAAGACGGTAGTCGCAGCGCTAACCAACACCAATTCTATGATAAATAGTATAAATCAACCCAACTAGAGAAATTATCTTAACTTTACATCATATGAGAGACAACAAACTACTCTCCAAGTATGCATTAGACTCTAGTAATCATCCTTTCGATCCCTTAACAAAACCTGAAGCATCTTTTTTCTTTTTCTTTTCCTTTCTTTCTTTTTCTCGATTTTTTTTTCTTTCTTTTCTATTTGCTTCATATAATTAGGGGGTTTAGGGATTTGTGTTGATTATATGTTATGTGATAATAGGTGACGGTTTCATAGAAGAAGGTTTCTGCGACTGATTTGATTTGATGTGCTTGATTGTTGGAGATTTGCGAATAAGGTAGGGTTTCCCTACTCAGTTGATTGATTATAGCTGTAAGACGGTCTCTATGACCTTGATTGATGGATTGATAATGATATATTGATGATTGATTGATTATATTTATATATTGTTGTTGTGACGGAATGGTATATTGTTCAGTTGTGTTTGAGAATTGGTTCCGGCTGAGTGGGTCACTGCGAGAGATGAAATTACGCCCCTTTGTCGCCTCTTGGGTTCTCGATTAAGAGGGTTGTGCACATTAAGGACCTTGGGTTCGCTCACGAGATGAGCGGGGCTTAGGTGGGCCAGGCAGCCCCCACACTGCCGGTGAGGATTATCTGTTGCGGGCGATAATATGGCAGGACTACACGTGAAGCGTGTAATCAGTGATTGTGAGACATTGGAGTTTGGAGGAGAGATGGATGTTTACTCTGCTTCCGCTGTATGTTGATGTATCGTTGGTGTTTTTATGTTATTATGCTTTGTAATTATATTCAGTGAGCTGACCCCGTTTAAATGTTTTAAAAACTGTGGCGATCCATTCGGGGATGGTGAGCAGTTGGCTTAGCATGTGATGGAGCTTGTGGATGATGTTGCTTGCGGGAGGGATGTGGAGTTTTCACGAGTCGTCATCTAGTGTCGCCGGCAATAGTTTGTTTAGACAGTTGTTGTTTTGTTTAAACAGTTGTTTTACCCTTTTGGTTTTGGTATCTATGTAACACTTAAACATCTTTTATATTTAAAGTATTTCATTATTGTTGATTTGGTGCTCACTAACTCGGTTATCCGAGATGGTAATTAACGCCCTTATATGCTTGGGTGGTCTTTGGTAAGGCACTCTTGTATATCGGGGTGTTACAGGTATAAATTAATTAAGATAAAAGACAGTATTACCTTACGATTCGACGTAATCCTTTTCTTTTCTTCTCTTATCTCTCTTTCATTTTTGTGGTGTGATTGACACAGGTTATCGCGCACCCGTACAAAGATACCCTAGGCACAACAAATTAATGTAGTATATATAGGGGTCGAATTCCACAGAGAAAACGGCTATTATAAAGTGAATCGTAAGATGCTTTTCTATCAAGGTTTTATCGATTGATTTGTTGGTTGATTTGTAATAACTAATTAACAATAATAAAAGAGAGTCTAAGGAAATTGATCCACACATGCTTTTTAGATATAATGAAACATATTAAACATAAGATTAGATGATAAAAACACATTTGCTTAGGCTAGCCACCCATCTCTCGATATT
>JAGPOY010008442.1:0-17975 GCA_018983105.1 Silene uniflora | reverse complement strand
TGTAGAATGGCGGGCTAGAGGCGGGTCGGGCCTTGGCCGGGCCGGGTTGGCCCGTGCTGTTGGCCAGCTCTAACTGTAGTTATTGAGTAAGATTTATTAACAATAAATGAACAACCTTTCTGCAAAAGTGGACGACGGTCTCATAGCTTGACACCGTCTTATATTATAATTTGTGTCTGTATCATATCATTAACACACAACTTGAAATTACACCAAGCAAAATCATCTCAATTTCACACAGATCAAACTCTCAGGCCTATCAATTACTAGGCCAAAAGAGAGTTAGCATAGTACACAACAACCAAGCCATCTTTGCACAAAATCTAAAGTAGACCATCTTAACCCTTGGTGAAGTGCCGGAAGCGCAAACTTCTCGGTGCTCAGACCTCAGATGGTTGGGCGTATGAGATCGAGATCAACTCCGACCTAAGCTCCTCAGCTTTATCCCTGCTTTTCACAGTAGCGCCACTCACGTGACCGTTTGGCACCGCTTTACCGGACTTGGACTCGAGAAAATTGTCGGGAAGGCACTCGGAAATTTGAATAAGCAATTCTCTTGTTTGTTCCAAAGTCACCTCCTTGCCTACACCCGGGTTTATATCCATGCACTTCTGAATTTATCTTCCTAGCAAAACTGTCAGAGAATTAAACAACACATAACTCTTCGGACACCTCATAGATCGAAGAACACACCAAAACATTTGGGATAGGCACGTGGCAGAACATACATAAACAAAAACACAAATTCTCATGTAAAATGTAAAATGTGTTACAGGGGCAATTTAAACAGAACTCATCACAAAATAAATTTCCTAATTAATAATATAAGCATTTAACACCGTCTCATATAAAAATTAGTACATACAATAATAAAAAAAAAAAGTCTTAACTCAAATATTCAGCATGGATGCATGATTTTGTACTGATTTTATCAAAAATTAAGATAAAAAAAATCCCATGAATATACAAGAGAAAAAACAAAGGAATACAATTAGAAGAAGAAGAGAAAAAGAAAACGTAGACGCACCTTATTGCTTGTAATTTTGGTTTAATCATACCGTTCTCAATATAGCCTTCATTTATAGGGACGTCCTTCCTAATTTCCCTTTCTCTTTTGCAATTACTTTTTCTAAAGGACTTTTGAGGATTTCATCCTTATAGAATTCTCTAGACTTTGTCTAATTTCTGTCATCACCTAAACTAATGACGTACGGGACACCGTCCACTTAAATTCGCCAACTCGCGTTATTAGTACCACTTCTCATAATTTTACCAACTAAATTTGTCAACATCTGAGAACTGTATGATGATTAAAGAAAATCAGGCATTAGACTATTAGAGGCACATCAATATTCCGAAATCGTAGTGATTGTTTTAATGAAGGGCTTTCCAAAATCATAAATTAAATCAAATTAAATCGTGTATTTGGTAGAGAAGGAAAGCAGAGAAGAGAATCTAGAAAAGCTCAGTAAAGATGATGAGTACGACATACAATCGCTAACTTGTCTAACAAGATTTGGACATAAGAAAGAAAAGAATGTAGCAATTTTCGTGGGTCAAGAAAAGAATGTAGCGATTCTCAGTTACGCCAGCCATGCGGTTGTCGTTTGACCTCGAAAGAAGAGCCGTCGATGAGCATGTCCTGAGCATCAGCTTCCATGCCCAACTTTGACAGGGCCAAGGCCTGTAAATAAAAGGCCGTTGGCCACTCTGGTATGCACACCTGCGCCTGCATTGCATCTCTCAGTGCCAGTTCCGGCTGCCCGATCATCAAGTAACACAGGGCTCTCCTAGCAAACACTGTTGCTGAGGCGACAGGCATCATACCCACCAGCTGTCAAGTTCCACACACAGAAGCATGAGTTAATGACTTAATGGACAACCAATTCTCTAAATGGTCAAAAGTAGACCTAGCAAAAAGGACATTAAAGTACGCTCTATTCAATTTGGTTGGGTCATTTGGTTACGAGTTGTGTTTCTGTCAATTAATCGGGTCATTTAGGGGTAAGGTCTTGTGGGTCAGGTCAGGGATATATTCAGCTCCGAGCCTCCGACATAGTCAATTCGGTTTTTAAGTCATATGGAGTATTCAGTTTCGTCTGCTCGGGGGCGGGTTAGGTTAGTTTGATAGATCTAGTCAAAAGGAGAAGAGAGTAAATACGTACCTTAGAGTAATATTCTACGGCATTCTTGAAATCCTTATCTCTGAAGGAGATATCTCCAGATTTCTTGGTGTTTAGCATGTCCTGAACTTGTTGTGTCCATTCTTGAAAAGAAAGCTACCAAGATTGCAAATATGGGAGATGGAAATGAGTGTCATATACCACATTGGTTTCATACTCAACACACTTCATTTTAGGCCTAACGTAAGAGATACACACACTCACAAAAGAGTCATGACCAACACTCCAACATGCATCCGCGTCTAATACTTGCAACTAAATATGAGTGGCATAAGCAAACTACAATGGCCAATTGGCCAGCACCAAGGTTTGAATATTTGGCCAACAACTAGTTTGGGCAATCAAGGAATATATCCAAGGATTCGAGGAATTGTGACTATAACCCCGTCTCCTCCTATTTTAGCATAAGCACTAAGCTATGGCGCGTAAAGATTGGAACAGGGTTACTATAATTACCTAATACCAGGCCATAATTTGGCTTAACTAGAAACACTAACACATGCCTCAAACGACAGGAAAATCTGACGTACCAAATAGTTACTCTAGCGACCAAGGTGACGCTTTGTGACAGATTGGATACATTCTTGAGTAGCACCAACTAAAAATCTACATCCCATTGGCAAGAGCTCAAGGAAAAAGCGCATGAGTAGATTAGCAATTTGACTTGTAAACTAGACGTCCCATTTAGTGGCTGTTAGCCTGTTGTGAACTTGTGATACTTGACTACAAGATTATAATTATATAACAATATAACAAAACAAAATTTAGAATGGATCATACGTCAAGTTTATCCTTTGACCCAA
Organism: Silene uniflora; assembly: GCA_018983105.1. Classification (NCBI taxonomy): domain Eukaryota; kingdom Viridiplantae; phylum Streptophyta; class Magnoliopsida; order Caryophyllales; family Caryophyllaceae; genus Silene; species Silene uniflora. The sequence continues at coordinate 14,989 of JAGPOY010008442.1, read as the reverse complement.
ATCTCATCACTCTTTCTTGCAAGGGATGTGAAATCATCGAACATCTCATATAAAAGGTTCTCACATTTAAGACCAGACAAATCTTATATATTCCTCCGTTGATTAGAAAATTACTGGATTTGTCGCAAAGGCAAAATTGCCGTGAGTTTTATTGGTGAAATAATTTTCCAGTAGATCAAGAGTTCCAAGTTAACAGCACGTCAAAAGCAGCATTCAGACATACAGACAGAGTTGACGACCCACCTCATTTTCAGCGCCCTCTTCATCTCTGTAACCAGTTTTAAGCAATATGTCATGCACGGCTGTGAGGTCCATTCTGGCACAAGCCTTTCCCAGGGGAGAGAGCAGTTTTGGGACCACTGCGACATTCTTTTGCAGTCCCATTAGAACATGAGATGCAACCTGAAAGCAATAGACTCTTTTAACACTCTCTGTAATCGAAATTTTTGTACATCACCAAAAAACAAACGCTCAAATATACCTCTTTCTGTTTCTGCAAGGGTTCAACTTCTGAAAGAAGAAACTTAATATCGGGTCGATCTCTAGCTTCATACTGAAGGCACTTTGATGCCAGCTCAATCATTTTAGTAGCATCATCACTTACGTACTGTCCTTCTAGAGAGGAGTCCATTAACACAAGAACATTCTTTCCCCTTATTATGTCCAGTGCCTAAAATGTTTTTTAGAGTTAGTATCTGTCCAGTCAAATGTAAAACCACTATAAACCACCATACGTCTAAAACACATGGTATTCAAAATGTGATATCGGTTTTAAGGATGTGGTGACAACCATGAAACTTCAATATCGAAATTTTGAGGATGCAACATGACCAGGCATTTTTTCCAACTCCATTTCATGTTTTCCACCGTCTATTTATCACCTTACTTATCTTTACCCGTACATCCACCGCCTTTTTCATGTTTTCCAATCCTTTTTATTTCTCTGTTTGTCTTTCAGCTTGTTCAATGACGATATCAAGATTTTAAATTATGATTTGTCTTAGTTGACTCCAAATCATTTTAAAACTAAGGCTTTGTTAGTATTCTATATTTTCTCTCTTATGACCTTTGTTTTCAAAAGCACATTCTCCCTCCATCCCAACCATTTGTTTTTCCTTTGATTAAAATACCTCTCACAAAGAATAAAAAAAGGTAGACTAATGACTGAGCCGGAGGAAGTATTTGGTTACTTGAACTGCCACACTAAGTATGGTACTTGGTCTACTCTCACTTGTTCAAAATGTCAAAAGCGTAAGTCCTCATAGAGTAATATTACGCATCAAAACTAATAAATTATATCACAACTTTTGAACAAAGAAAAGGAAAAAAAATAATTAGATAACAAAAATCACACTACATACGTGACTAGGAGGTATATGCTTCCCACTTAAAAGGTCAAGTACAATGGTACCATAGCTGTAGACCACGCTCTCGGGAATAATTCTGCCTGCAAAGTTTTGGCAGCTAACAGAATTTCAGCGATGATTTTCAAAACTCAGAAACACTCATACTAAAAAATACGAGTAGAAGAAACATAAGAAAAAATAAGGCGCACATGCAATATATATAAACAAAATCGAGAATTGAGAAATGACAATAGAAGTGGAGCTCAAGAAGCTCTAGTTCACTTGTCACCTACAGATTCACATTGAGCGTGTCACCAATAGTTATCATTTTATATTCTTTCTTCCTAACGATATTAAATCAAGCATCTTCTCACTCAATATGTCAAATATCAATAAGAGTCATGTCAAATACACAATAGTTGACTGACAACTGAAATAATGGAGAAATTCTTAAGTACACTGGATATATTATGTCACCATACACCCCAGGCCTCCGCCCCGACATTAACACTCTCTGAAAAAAATCAGACTATCTTCATTTATGGGAGATCTCATCCTTGCTTTTATGATTCTAGTTCTTTCATTGACTAGGGACTAGAGTGTACAATGAAGACGACGAGGTGGTACACCGAGAGTACTATTTTGAAAACATGCGTGAAACTGCATAAACTAGATTACACATCAAGGTAAATTACCCCTGAAACTGTTTATGAAAGATCCACTACCGCAAAAAGATTCATTTGGAGAATTGTTTCTGTAAGCTAGAATTCTCTCGCTGACTAACTTGTAGATTGCATGATCGTCGAGAGTCACAATTACCCCATAATTCGCTGTTTCTATATAGATTTGCTCCATTTAGAGCTTGAGTAGCCACTAGATTAGCAATATTATCAACCCATCAGAAATGTGCAGAATTTACATAATTCAGCTGTAAAAATGTACCTGTGCGCATGAACTCAGGAGGAGTATAGGCCAGGTTCGTGCTGTAGCTCTTACCATCTCTGCTATTCTTCATCAAGCCAAAAGTGGACAAACGAGGATCACCATCCTGAAGAGGAGCCAATTTGCATCGATAAGTATATTTGCACTCACTAAAAGAACGCAACACTTTCATTCAACAACCTACTATCCGAACAAAAAAATTTGAAGAGTATGGTTCCTCTAGTAATTAGGCCGCTCACCAGGAGATTAGAATAAACACACTGGACATTAGTAGTACATTGCCTTCAGAAACTTACGAAGATGTTTAAGCAATCAGGATAGAGAAAGGATATAAAATAAGCAGTAAAGAGTACTGTTTCTCTCAGTAATTAGGCCGCTCACAAGTCACAACACACTAATTAGTACACCTTAGCCCCTGAAATTACACTCCCATGATATGGATTGATGAGGGGCAGGAGGTTGTCACTAATATCCTATCATGCGACTTATGTCTTTTGAATAAACTTAGACCTTTCCTTCTAAATAAGAGTAAGCCAGTGAGGTACCTTTCTTTCAGTTGTTAACTACATAGTTCAATATAGATGTTACATTTGGCACACACTAAACCATCAAGTAGTATCCTCTGAAATCATAACATGATGGTCGACATTTTAAAAAGAAAAAGGTTGACTTCACAAGATTTCCTATTAGAAAACATGGTTGCCTTAGGAACAGAAAACAAGTAGAAGATCGGATATTTCAATGGCAATACTCAAAGATTGTGACTTTTCAAGGTGAAGAAGAAAAGAATACTTCCAGAAGAAAGTACATGCCTCGTCAAAAAGAACTCTATACGCATTTAAATCATGATAAATTTTCCAGTTCTCCACATTGCAATGGTCAAGTGCTTGTGCAATATAGTAGGCTACTCTCACGCGCATTTCCCATGAGAGAGGTTGTTTGTCATCTGCAGAGAAAAAAAAAACACAGAGTTTAAAGATAACAATAGTCTGGACAAAATAACTTAACTATCAAAGCCTCGAACCATTTTATCTGCACCTCTAGCTGTGAACATATCCTGGATAGGATTGTTCAAGCAGGCCATTGAACGAATACCAATAGTAAACACTCCCTGGATTCCAATTATATGTCTCCATTCAATGGTCAAATATTATCACCATTGACCAATATCTTCTCACAATATACAATCGTTACAACTTTTCAGAAATAAATAATTTGAAAACAGTTTTTTTAGATAAAGCAAACATGACAGATTATACATTGCATCTTTGATATATTTGAAGAAATTAACGGTCAATGTCAGTTGAGCACAAAAATCAAATTGGGACAATAAATTTTGGATGGACATATATGGCAAGAGAAAGGAAATCTTTGGCATACAATGGAAAAGATGCTTGGATAGAGTATCATGGTGCATGTATTCAGCAACAAGCAATCTCTCATCCCCTTCAGCGCAACATCCTATGAGGTTCGCCAATCTTTTATGTCTGACCTTTCCAACACCGGCTGCCTCTGCCTACAGTATTACTTTTGATCAGTTGTACATTCTAAAGAGCTAAACAAGACTCGGCCAGATGAAGGCATTGGAAGCCAATCGGTTGGTGTTCGACAAAGATGCCAATTTTACTTCAGCCAACAGATATATAATGCTAGGAGCTCCAGTTACCAAATTCTATCAGCATTAAAGGAAAACAAAAAAAACATGTGGCCGTGCGACATGAATACCATGAATTCTGTTCATTTCTACAATTACTATCAAAGATTCAGATTAAGCTACTAAACAAAGCGGAACAAGAACTGAAAAGGCGGAAAGACACTTATTAATTAACGCTCCAAAGGACAATCAAAAGGCTTTAAGAACTTTTCTTAGCTACCACATAATATTTTCCAAAATGAAATTCAAAGTCAAGAACATAACAAAAATTCTCCAACCCGAAAATATCAATAAAGTCATCAATTATTATCAAACATTATAAAGGTGAAAAGGAAACAATTCCCAGGAAAAAGGAATACTAAGACCCCAGAGAACATAACCAATATAGACAACTTTTCATCATCAAACTTTCTAAAAAAAAGCAACCCAAAACACCACTTACACCCTCTACCCCAAGTTCAATTTTCGCTACGATAATTGAACAATTTTATACAGATAACATACTGCATGATGATTGATCACCCTCAATAAGGTAACCTGATTTTCTTGGAACTAAAATCATAATGTGACTGTGACGCGAAAATTAGACAAGATCAACAACAAAGGGACACTAAACAACAGTTAATTGTGGACAAAGGGGACAATGCATGACATAGTACTCAATATTAAGTACATTGACCTAATCATAACTCCTTTAATTGTACTACAAGCACAAACTACCAACAAAAATCACTAAAAAATGAATCCATAAAAACCAAAAAACTTGATAAAACCGAGTAAAGCGATGAGCAGACCACAAATTGTTGAGCATCAGGCCAAGACTGCTTCGAAAAGCGCTTAACAGCAATTAAGTGATTAGCATCAAGCCTCCCTCTATACACAACATTTGGCGCTTTTTCGCCGCTTTCTGAAACTATACATTCTGAGCTGAACCCATTTGTAGCTTTCCTAAGTTCACTTAAACTGTACTCTCTAAATGCTGCCATTTTCTGCTGTTGTTCTGCTGCATCCCCATCTCCTCCTCCATTTTCTGCTCAAAATATACAACCACCAATAATTGAATACACAAACCCATCAAGTAAATAACTTTCTGATATACAGTGGCGGAGCCAGGATTTGAAAAAACTCGAAAAAAGTTCGGAAATTTTAACTAAAAACTTTGAAATTTTCATGCTCCGGTAATTACACAAGCACAAAGAATCAATCTTTTTTGTAAATTGAAAACAATTAGTGGGAATTTAGTAAATTAGCAACAAAATTAACCTAACCCATCAATAATAATTAATAATAAAAATCAAAATTTTCTGCATAAAAGATAAATTAAACAACCAAAAAATGAAGTTTAAGAAAAACCCAGAAAAACCCATGAAAGAAAAAGGGAAAAAAGAATGGAAACCTGAGATATTTTTATCAGTATCAGGAATGGTGGGAGCGTCGTTTGGAGAAGGAAGGTGTGTCGTTTTGGACTGTATGCAGCCCATTTCTCTTCACATTATCAAAATTTAATTAAATTAAAATTGTGGAAAAAAGGAATTAATCAATTATTTAATTAATTAAAATAATTAAGTAATTAATTTAATTAGATGGAAATTGTGGTGATAGTGAAGCAGAGAAGAGTGAGCAAAAATATAAGTGAGTGAAGAAGAAGTGTAATAAATTAGTGACAAGAGGTAACAGGTGAGAGGTGAGAGAAAGAGAGTGACTGTCACATGATAACAGCATGATGCAGCACGTGCCCAGGAAATTGAAAGAAGACCAGTCTGAGAACACAAATTTGTGTGATGCAGTTAAAGGAAGTTGAAGTGGAAGATGGGTTTTCAAATATTCTTCCTCATAAATTTTTGGGTAAGACGATTCTATAGTAGATTAGACGGTTTTAAAATTAGACTTTTTGTGAGAATTTTATTATTTTACTCTATGACAATTTCACTTTAAGATGAATCTTTTACGGTTAAAGACTTGTTTATTATTATCAACAAAAAATGCTTTTACGTATACAAGAATCATTTCACACGATAAGAAGGCTTTATGCAATATATGGAAAATAATAATGTTAGGGTTCAAATGTACTCTGTAACTCAACATTGTGAGTATCTATCTATAAGTATAATAGAGAAACCACTAAAACTTAATTGTACACATGTCAAGTTTTCCTTGCTCATTTTCCCGCTCATTGTTCATGTAAAGATCTAAAAATGATTAATATTCTATATTCTATATAAACCTAAACAATCAGCCAATTAGCCGTCAAGAGCATACTTCTCTATACATAATTAAAGATCATATTACAAAGCCAAATCTTAAATGTACTCTGTAACTCAACATTGTGAGTATCTATCTATAAGTATAATAGAGAAACCACTAAAACTTAATTGTACACATGTCAAGTTTTCCTTGCTCATTTTCCCGCTCATTGTTCATGTAAAGATCTAAAAATGATTAATATTCTATATTCTATATAAACCTAAACAATCAGCCAATTAGCCGTCAAGAGCATACTTCTCTATACATAATTAAAGATCATATTACAAAGCCAAATCTTTTATACTTGGACAATTTATATTCTTTCTATAGAAGAGACAATCTTTCAACTCTCCTTACATGAAGATCTATGTAGACAAAATGTTCTCTAATCTATGAAGACCAAAGTGTTCTACCATTTGCAAATTTCACAAGACAGTTACACGGTTGCTCCGTAATTTTTTTTAATCATATACTGTATAACTTTTGATTCATTGATTTATAATCTATGCTTTACTTAGTGCTAACTTTCAACAGTAAGTCGGGTAAGAGTAGGGTATTTTTGAGTACGCCTTATTTTCTGAATTTTTTAGCAATTATTGTGTGCGACAATTGTAGGGTACAATGAAGGAGAAATGACCATTTTATGTTTGAAAGTGAGGACTTAACTATAACAAATAGTGATTTTTGTAGCATAAAATAGTCACTTTTTAAATGGTCGAACAATACCACCACCTTATAAAATGTAAGTGTATATTTTAATTGAAGAGGTAAATTAATGATTGACATAAATACAGTTATTCATATTAAATAATCTTGGCATTCTATCATCATCCAATTTTTTATTTTATTTAAAATTAGAATTTGTTACTTCCACTTTTTCATATGTTTAGAGGGTTAAGAATGAAATTTATTTGAGTGAGTTAGTTTTGTGCCATGTAGCGATATTACTCCTTTTTCACTCTGTTACACTTAGTTAGGATTTTAAATATCACGCTAATTGAAGAAAATGGAGAGATTAAAGTGGCTTAAGTGTAGTGGAGCGCGGAAGTGCATCAAACCGTTGCAATATGACAACGAATTGAGAGGTCCCGGGTTCGATTCCCTACAAGGCTACATGGGAGTGCTGCAACTTTACCTAGCTGCCATTAAGGAGAACCTTGATGACTTACCTGATCCCCAAGCTTACAGGGTATACGGGTGTGCCCTTGGGTCACCAAAAAAAAAAATGGAGAGACCTCACGAATAGGCTACGTGAAGAAAATGGGGGAAGACCTCATGTATATGTTATTTATTGGGGAAGTGGTAAATGACCCCTTAACTTTACTTGATAGTGAAATCAACCCCTTAAGTTTGGTTTGTTGTAATTTACCCCCTTAACTTTGCATATAAGTGAAAGATTAAACCCCTTACTCAAAATCTCATGAAAAATTCAATATACAAAAAGTGAAATCAATTATACTTTTTGCAAAATATAGGAGTATTAGAATAAAAAGTTAAAAATGGAATAAAAATTTAAAATGAATTAACATTAATTAGAGTTTTAAATTATTTTATATAAAATCAATCTTTTTATGTTTTATAAAAGAACTGAATATTTTTCCTAACTTTTTTGACAGTTCTTTATAAATAAACATATATATAAAAAAAAAATTAGTTGAGGAACTCTAAAAAGGATATGTGCCTAATTTTGACTATCAAATACGGAGTATTTTTCTTAAGTAAATAGCAAATTCGTGATATATTAAAATAAAATAAAATATTGGAGACATAAATAAAACCAAAATTTTCATTTTTTTCAAAATTTCAAAATATTATATTTGTTTACATTTAAAAACAATTCTGATCTTTTTTTTTTTAAAATAAGACAAACTATTTGAGCTTTTTGTGGTATAAGAAAATGAATTTCTCATGAGAGTTTGGGTGAGGGGCTTACTTTCACTTTTTAGTTAACTTAAGGGCTTAATCACTCCAATATAAATTTAAGGGGCCTAATCTCATCACGATAAGCCAAAGTAGAGGGGTCAGATTATCACTTTTGCGTTTATTTAAGTGAGCTGGTTTTTCGTTTCACCATCAATTGCATTTGAGAGTTAAAACATATTTCTAAAGTAGAGCGAGATTACTAAGTAATAAGAGTTGGTTGGTGGTTCTGGTTGTCTACCTCATCCTTTAACCATGAAAACAAGGGTCCAATTCATGTCGATAGGAATGCAGCAAACTCTTTAGTCATGGCAAATGTTTTATACACGGTTGTTCGACGGTGAACACCCCGATTTATTTAAAATAAAATAAATTTATGTAGGAATTAATAAGAAAATCTTTGTTATACCTTGAATATTCTCTCTGTTTCAATTAGTTATAGTTATATATGATGATGTTTTTCTGACTGACGACTGGTCAACGATCCCCAAAGAATGTTTATTCAATTCAAAGGATAAATCTCTTTAGAGACGGCCTCTCACTACATTAATGAGAAACGACCTCTCACTTCTCAAATCATTTATACAAGATGACGAATATTTAGAACAATACAATTCTTTGACTATGATAATTTTAAGCTTAATTATACATAACATCTACACATATCCGTGCAATTTGCACGGGCTCTAAGCTAGTAAGAGTTATGTATTAAATGAAACTGAGTGATTACAAAGTGTCTGAGGTACAAAGTATTTATAGGAAAGGGAATGCTAAATAAGGCTAGAATAAGGAGCCTATACAAGAGAATATATTGTGCTATATTTACAGTAAGATAATATCCTTGATATTTGCTTCTATTTACATGTTGATTTGCTTGGATGAGAAGATATTGTTAATACTCCCCCGCAAGATGTACATCGGAGGCCAATCTTGTCTCGCAGTTCCAGAAAGCAGCGTTTGTGTAATGGTTTTGTTAGAGCATGCATCTGCCAGCTGGTCTTTGCTTGCGACATGTTGGATACGAATGTGGCCTTGTTGAAGTTGTTCACGGACGAAGTGAAAGGATAGAGCCATATACTTCATTCTCGAATGAAAGACTGGATTCTTGGCATACAGGGCTGCTGACATGTTATTACAGTATATAGCAGGAGGTTTCGTTATGACGATGTTAAGTTCAGTGAGTAAGTTACGAAGCCGTAGAACCTTAGTGGTGACAGCAGCTAGAGCGCGATATTCAGCTTCTGTAGTGGATAAGGCAAGTCCACGTTGTTTCTTAGAGGACCAAGATATCGGATTGCGGCCAAGATAGATGATGTAGCCTGTAGTCAATATATAACTATCTTTGTCTCCAGCAAAATCAGCATCGCAAAAGGCGTGAAGACAGAGAGGAGTGGTGCGATAAAGTTGAATGTCGTAGGTTTGAGTGCCCTGAAGATATCGAAGGAGGCGTTTCAAGGCAGACCAATGGGTAGAGGTAGGATGGTGTAGAAACTATGCTAAGCGGTTAACAGTGAAAGCAATGTCAGGTCGAGTGAGGGAGAGGTATTGAAGGCTCCCAACTATTGTTCGATAGGCCGAGTGGTCTTGGATTGGTTTGGTATCTTCACGGATAAGATGTGTGTCAGTTGCCATAGGTGTTGTGTTTGGTTTGGCGTGGGCCATTTTATGTTTAACTAGTAAGTCATGGATGCATTTGGCTTGATTGAGGTGAATACCAAGATCATTAGGAGTAACTTCTATTCCTAAAAAGTATGATAGTGGCCCAAGGTTTTTAATAGAAAAGCGGTTTGATAAGTGAACGATGAATTGTTGTAGGTGTTGTTGGTTGAGGCCAGTAATGATAATGTCATCAACATAGATGAGCATGTAAAGATAATTAGTTTTGGTTTTAAGAATGAATAATGATGAGTAGGAGATAGATTGGTGAAAGCCAATCTATAAGACTGTAAAGATAATTAGTTTTGGTTTTAAGCCAGGAGTTGGTGACTGCTAAGAAGAGAATCAAACGAATTGTTGTTGGTTTGACGACCGGGCTGAATGTCTCTGTGTAGTCTAATCCCGGACGTTGGTGGAAACCTTTCGCAACTAGACGTGCCTTATGTTGTTTTAGTGAGCCATCGGGGTTGTATTTGATTCGATAGACCTACTTGCATCCTATCACATTTTGAGATGGTTGTTTAGGGACTACTGTCCACGTTTGATTCCGTTCAAGGGCTTGAAATTCATCTTGCATGGCGTTGCGCCATTGAGGAGAAATAAGAGCATGTTTGACTGTGGTTAGAAGGGAGTTTGTTGTAGCGGAAGCATGGACAATATTAGCATACTTGGGGTTGGGTTTTCGTATGTTGTTGTGACAACGGTGTGTTGTTTAATCGGTGCTGGTGGCATAGGGCCGTGACCATTAGTAGGAGATGATGAAGGTGGGGTGTGATGAGCGGATTCGTTGGTGAAGTCTGTAGGGGAGGGAGTGGACGCGGAGATGGAGTCAGTAGGTGATGGAGTAGGTACGGAGATGGACTGATGGTTTGGGCGTCGGGTATAGACGTTAGTGATAGGGTGGCGTGAGCGAGGGACAGAAGTGGAGTGTAGGGTGGTATTCGAGGTTGTGGGAGCTGGGGGTTTTGGAGCTGAATGTAAAATGGAAAGAACAAGAGGAATGATTGGTGTCGTCATTGGTGATAGTGGTCTTATTGGTGAGGCGAGAGTAGGAGAAATCGTCTTCAATAAACTTAACGTGACGCGAAGTGTATAGGCGATTTGCTTTGGAGTTTGGGTTCAAGACAATGAAATGCACTTTGAGTGGAAGAGTATCCCACAAAAATGCAGGGAACCGAGCGATAATCAAGTTTGTGCTTGTAAATGGTCTTAACAAAGGATAACAAGGACACCCGAAATTATGTAATTTTGTATATGTAGGTGATACGTGTCGATGCTATATCAAAAATAAAACCTAAGTCTACTAACTGGGTAGTCAGCGGAAGTAGGGTCGATCCCACAGAGAGGCACTTCTGTTAGTAAAATCTAGTCTGTCTGGTCACAAATTCGGGGTTTTAAGTTGTTGATAGCTATACTAAGAGATTTAAGGAAGAGAAATTAAGGCAAGAGATTATAAGAATAAGACAGATAAAACAAAGGAATATGCTAAGAGTCGGTCCACCGTGGTATCTACACTATCGGGTCAATTAGGTCAATTAGTCTGTTGATAAGAAGAGCGAGGTCGTCACCTTTCGGTCCTTGAACCTACGATTATACCCTTTCGGTCTCTAATCTCTCTAGGGTCTCCTAACTTAGCTTTCACCCTCATTAGGTATTACCTATTGTAACTAAGCAAGCCTTCCCTACCAATCTTTCGATCTAGGTCGGGGTTAACTATACGATTGGTCTCATGCATGCATTCATTCAACCTAATCACTATTATATTGCTTAGAACAATTCTTATCGCAACACTAATCTAACAAATTAATCCTAACGTAATACTACCACGGCTTCCCTAATCCTAACATATCAAGACGATTAGCTATGCATGGCTTGAACTCCTAACCTAGCAAACACTAAGATACTCGTGCAAGGCATAATAACTAAAAAGAAGTAAATTGCAACGAAGAAGTAAAATTAAGAGGAAAGAATGAATACAGATTGAGCAATAATCCTTCCATTAGAAACAGTTCAGGATCTAGGATCTACCGAAGAATTCCGAATCTCTGTCTCCGTCTCCGTATCCATGTTCCCCCCTCTTATGGCGTTTTAACGCCCTATTTATAAGAAAAGTTATTACTATTAAAAACCTAATATGCAAAACAGGTTGGGCCCGTCTAGATAGCTACTCGACCGAACAGTTAAAGCTCTTTGATCGAGTATTGCTTCACAGAAATTCTCTCGATCGAGGAATGAGACCTCTCGATCGAGATCTTCTCCTTATACTTCTCTCGATCGAACACAGGTCAGTTCGATCGAAGATCTTCAGCAGGCAACTTCCCTCGATCGAGCACAAGACAGCTCAATCGAGAACTTCTTCTTGTCACGCACACTTGATCTCTTTGGCTTGGCTCAAAATTTAGGCAATGGTGACTTTCGCACTTTTCCATAACTGAATATCCGTCTATCGCTCTTCCATCCTCTAAAATGCAACTTGGGGCAATAAAAGCTCGATTTCTACTACAATCCGGCTTATATCTGCAAAATAGCAATACAAGCACAAAGTAGCCTATTCGGGGCGTGAAGTGACAAAATATCACTTAAAATCGTGGAAATGCGTGCCAAAAGAGACTATAAAAGTCTATATAAAATACACGCATCAGTAGGTAGGTCATTAAACATTTTGTAGTATGGGGTTTGTCCTTGTAATGTAGGTGTTGGAAGTCGATTAATGAGCTATGTGGCCATGCTAAAGGCAAATGGCCAAAATGTAGTAGGTAGCTTGGCATGAGATAAAAGAGCTAGACCTGTTTCAAGAATGTGACGGTGTCTTCTTTCAGCATACCCATTATGTTCCGGGGTATAGAGCGGAGAGGTAAAGTGGCTTATGCCATTGTCGAGTAAGGTGGGGGTTAATTTTTGAAATTATCCACCATTATCAGAGAACAATTGTCGTATTGGTTTTTGAAAAAAAATTTCTACAAGAGCCTTAAATTGAAAAAAAACCTGTGTAGTTTCGGATTTACGTTTTAGTGGAAAAAGCCATATATATCTACTAAAGTGGTCAATGAAAATAATCTAAATTTGTAATGTACGCGGGAATAGACGGGGCTAGTCCATAAGTCCGAGTAAATTAGGTCAAGTGGTGCATTGGTTTTGAAGGTTGAGGTTCCAAATGGTAGTTTTGTACTTTTGCTAATATGGCATGATTCACAAGACGAGAAATTAGAAATATTAAATGGTAAATTTTTATTGATAATTCTCATTACATCAAAGGTCGGATGTCCTAATCTATGATGCCATGAGAGCGGAGTTGAGCCTTTCTTCGTAAAGTATGCGGTTGGTTGTGACGGGCTCAACTCGTAGATGCCGTCCCTAGCTCGGCCCTGGTGTATTGTCGCTCCCGTCAATATTTCCTTAATAACAAAAGAATTAGATGAGAAAATGACATATGCATCATTGTCTCGGCATAATTGCGAGATTGATAAAATATTACGCGATATTTTTGGAACATGTAAAACATTATTCAGTTTAAGAGAGGATAAAGTAAAATTACCTATATTGGCAATGTCGAGAGCGGAACCATCGCAATAATGAGGTCATCTTGACCGAAGTAGGGTGAGTGAAAGGCTAGGGTGTCGAGGTCATGGGTTACATGGTGAGATGCCCCACTATCAAGAAGATAGTTAGGGTTGGGGTTGATGGGACCGGTGGAGGAAGTGTGGGCCTGTGGTGGTGGTTGATATTGAGGCTGACGGGTTAGTGGTTCAGGGAAGACAATGAAGGGAGTACTACTCACAATCCTAATATAACCGGTCATGAATCTCACCAGTTTAAGGCTCTAGATCTCAGAAAGTATAGTAGTTTGCCAAAATTACGAGTCAAGTCTAATTGTCCAAATGGAAAATTTCACAACAAAATTTGAGATGACAAGGAATGACATATTTAGACTAAAAAGTGCAGTGTCATCATTGAAAACTCCAATCCGACTCGATTAAGTGCAAAAATAAACGTGATAATTGTTTTTTTTTTTATTTTTTTTTTTTTTGAGTTTTTGGATTTTTATAAAATGAAATAACATAAAGCAATAAACGTGAATGCAATACGAAATGCAAATGCAGACGCAAAAGGATGCATAAAACCCTCCCCAAACCAAATTGGACAATGTCCTCATTGGCTCACAGCAACCGACCAACAACAAAAATGGGATAGGGGATACTCACAAAATCTGCCTCCCCAAACCAGCATCAAACTAAGGGGATCTCTAATCATCACCACCGTCTTCCACCGAGGGACGGTATGTCGGATCCTGCTCCTCCTCCCTTGTGGCTCTCCTCGCCGCTTCCTCAGCGCGCAGCCGCAGCGCTCTCTCTACCGGTGTCTCCTCTGGCTCGTCATCGTCGGATGAAAGCGGATGGTACCCGCCCTCTGGGTAACGGTAAAAAGAGGGGTGTGGCCAATCTGGTGGAAAAGGACGCCGTGCTCGGACATGAAATTCGTAGATCAGAAACATGGCAAGAGCCTGGTCCCGTCTCATTGCGGAGATGTACCTGCACATTTCTACAAGCACAACATCACGACGCCCTTGGTCCATGACCGCAGGCGCCTCTAAAACAGGAGGCATAATAAAATTTGCCGGCAAAGCCGATCCAGAAGGAGTAGGGGTATGTGGGGAAATATCCGTATATTACCCCTTCATTTATAGGACTATAACGAAAATTTAACATGTGAAATTTACGGGTCATATACGAAATGCGATATACAAAATACGAGATGAGAAATAACCTTCGGTCCGTGCAAATGGCCTAAGAACGAGGAATCAACATAGATCCCCTCCTATTAGTTGCACCCAAAACCGTTCGAGACGATGCCGCGTGTGCTAGAAATGTTCTCCGATTGCTTTGCAATATGGGGAGAATGTCTTGTGAGTTATCGATGTGAGATCTAGGTTTTGGGAGAGCATGTTTCTCAAAACCCTAGTTTCATGAAAAATGATTTCCATGTCGTTAAAAGGAGAGAGTCCCTCTCCTTTTGTATGCTTCGGCCGAGTCAATGGGGAAGGGAGTGGGCTTTCCACTCTCTTCTCATTTCGACGCGTGATTCGACCCATTCGCTAAAATACATTTTACGGGTTTAATCATAAATCATCATTTAACATGTCGGATATTAATACATCAACTTGCTATAAAATGTAGTCGATATATTAATAATGGTCTGACATTCATGAAATGACGATATTGTATAATTA
>JAGPOY010008439.1:0-10308 GCA_018983105.1 Silene uniflora | reverse complement strand
AACGAAGATAAGAAAATCGGTGAATAATGGAGGTGGGCAATGACGACGAGGACGATCTGTCCTCTTTCTTCCCTATGGAGTGTTGGTGGTGGCGGAGTAGAAGAACGATGAAGGAGGGGTTAGGTTAGAGTGTGGAGTGAATGAGTGAGAAAGAATGTGAGATGTACCATATACACAGGGTGTTAGTAATTTTAAGCCAATTTTCGAGAATTAAAGACATCAGAGTTTAATATGTCTGATGTTCTTTAAAGCATGTGAACAATAGACATCAGTTTTAAAACTTAACCGATGTCTATATAATTATATATACATCGGGTTTTTTCATAACTCTGATGTCTATTATTTACATATCGGTTTTCTTAATAATCAGATGTCTATAACGTTTTTTGTAGTAGTGACCCTCTCTCTGTTTGATTGTGTCTTATTACTTTCCTAATGAAAATTGTATATAAAACATAATGATTCACCAAACTGTTTATGTTTCAAGTATTGTGAAATAATAGTCAGTCAATTGATTCATCTGAAAATGACCTCTTTTTTCCCCGACACGTTTGTAATGTAAGATTACGTACATACACTTCTTCACAACCCTACACGAAGCAAGAGCCTATAAAACTCGATGCTAATGCTGTTGTAGAAATATGTCGATCATGCTGCTTCAGTGGACTGTCAGTACAATTAAATGACTGTATATCTTATAAGGCCTCGTAATTTCTTTCAGATTAGCAAGTTGTATTGATGGATGCTCATCTTGGAGGCCATTGGAGAAGCTGTAGAAAACTGGTATTGTTAGTGAAACAGAACAAAGTTTATCGGTCGTCCATATCCTTGCGACACTAACTTGTCATAATTATTAAGTAGGGAACAACATCAGTAGCTACAGAGAATGTATTGTTCAAGTCTTAGAGATAGCAATTAGCATTCCACAATTCTTTCCATCTTTTTATGCTTTGTTGACATTGAAGAATAATATATTACAGTATCCAAACTTATAGAGAACAGGTTTTGAAAAAAATGGTACGAACCATAATAAAGAGCAACAAGAAACACCTAAGGATAACATGGATAGTCCGTCATTCTTGTACAATAGTACCTCTTCAACCATCCGCTCAACTACACTTTTTTGTAGATAATCCAGAATAACTCAACTGATCAGGAACCTTGATTATAACGACAAAACGATTTAAAGCTAGACGGGTAACTAAGGGCTACAAACAAGTTTATGGTAAGGGTCCTAAGCTAGCTCATTTTTATAATTATATTTATACATTTTCACGACTTGCCAAATTAGTTTCGTTCCTCATTCCACTTTATAGCTTCTACTTATATTCTTCGCAGGATTCATTTAGACGGTGCCATCTTCCATGTGACCTCTGGGAATCTATTATCCGTTCTGGCTCCTTCCGTGCATGTACCCATTTACCTCTATCGTCTACTTGAATTATTGAAGTCGGTATTTAGAGCTTGACGGACTGGCTAATTGCCTGGTGAATGATTGAGAGAATAAGTGATTGACATTGTCCTGTGGAAATATGTTGATATAGATGACTCGGGGAAGCCTTTATTTTTGTGGGCTCTGTATTGTTAAATACTTTATTTTTTCTTGTAGAAAGTAATACAGAGTATTTCAATATTGATTGATTAATTCTTTGATGAAATCCATGTGGAACAATGTCGTACAAGGTGGTTTGACCTCGAATTGCTTTAAGTATATTTTTGTGATGATTTCAAGTAAACCGTTACATTCGTGCCTCCCTTAGGATGACACTATCTGTTTTACGAAAGGTTCATGGAAACATGATTGCACAAATTGAAAATTTGGCATAAAGATCAACAATAGCCCCAACAATGAGTTCAAAGTTGAAATCCACACAACACTCAACTTGAGCATCATATCACGACCCAACCGTGGGATTACCTTCACCAAAACTTATTTCATTATAAACGTACCATAGCTAGTGAAAAATCTTGAACACTCGCGCTCACACATAACGATGAATACAGTAATCCCGTATCGTATAATTAATTCAAGTCATAACTTTGAAAATTGTTTTTACTACTACTTGTTGGTAGTTATGGAAGTGGCCGTGTAACGCTATTTTTCAGTCAAATACTCGACCTTATAATTAATGTGCGGGGTTTTATATTATCACACGCAGCTGAAGTGGTTAGAGTCTGGGTGAATTTTGGCGAAAAAAGCACGAACCAATCTATGAGGCAAATATAGGTGAGATGGGAACCTCCTCCATAGAATGCGGTGAAACTCAATGTTGATGGGATGTAATACTACGGATTTCTGAGTGTCAGTGGCTCGGCCGAGCTGAGCCACTGACAGGTCTTAGTTTGGGTTCTGATATGTTTTTAAGAGTTTCTGTCGAGCAGCTCCTCGACCGAGTAACTTTGACTCGGCCGAGCTGGCCGGAGTTAGCTCGGTCGAGCTGGCTCTGGCTCGACCGAGCCGACGGTCTGACGGGTTGGCTTTCGGTTTTTGAGCAATAAGTATAAAAGAGAGAAGCTTGGTTTTTAATCATTTTATTCTAATTCTAAAAACCGTTTTGAGAAAAACTAAGCGACGCACACTGCTTCTCTCCTTTCTACTTTGCATCAAGGACTAGGATTCGGATCTACACCTAGATCGAGATCTAGATCTTGTGGGTAAGTAACCTAATTTATTTGATTGATTGTTTGTATCGATTATGAACCCTAATTATTTGATCAGAGGTTATTAGGGTTTGGTATTGATTATGCATAATTGTTGATTAGGTGACGAATTCGTAGAAGAGGGTTTTTGCGATTGATTGCTTGATTTAAGGAACTTGCGAATAAGGTAGGGTTTCTCCCTACTCAGTTGATTGTTTATGACTGTAGAGACGGTCTTATGACTATGTTTGCTGGATTGATGATGATTGTTGATTGTATTCGTTTATTGCTGTTGTATACTGTTGAGATTGTGATTGTGATACGGTTCCGGCTGAGTGGGTCACTGTGAGAGGTGACTCACGCCCCATTGTCGCCTCTTGAGATTCTCAACCAGAGGGGATGTGCATATTATGGACTTTGGTTCGCTCATTGAGCGGGGATTTGGTGGGCAAGGCTGCGGTCCCCCATTAGAGGTGTGAGTTATCGTTGCGGCGGTAATCTGGCAGGGCTACACAGCTTGCTGTATAGTCGGGTACTTGGATAGGAGATGGTGTTTGGAGATGAGTGAATTGTTTTGCTATGAGTTACTTTTGCTTCCGCTTGTGTTGATTGTCTTTGCTTTTGTATTCAGTTGACTGACCCCGGTTGTTGTTGTCTTTGACCTGCTGTGATCCATTCGGGGATGGTGAGCAGTTGGTTTAGCAGGTAATGAGCTCGATGATGATGTGCTTGCGAGTTGGGAGGAAGAGTCGCCACGAGTTCATGATTAGCTAGCTGACTGATGCGTGCTATTTTTATACGTTTATTCCACTCTTTTGCACGCATTTCTATGCTAATTTGGGTAGCCTAAGCTACCATTATCCCTTGTTTTCGGTTACTTCGGTCGTACTATGCATTTTGCAGGTAATAGACCAAAAAGGAGCGAAACCGACCCAAATGGAGACATTAGTGGAGCTGGTGATCGGAAACCATGTACTTTGGGATGCGTGAAGTCACTTGGGAGCACTTGCGTGAGCATGGGAAGACACAATGGCGAGAAGTGGAGCTGCTGAAGAAGAAGAAAAGTCGATTGACTGGTTCAGTTAGTCGATCGACTAAAAGCTGTCGATCGACCGGATTAAGCAGTCGATCGACTGACACTGTTCATTGCCCGAGATTTTTAATTAACTATCTCGGCCCTTAGGTTTCGTGTTTAATAATTTTTACTCTTATTATTTAATTTAAGAGGACGAAAAAACTCAGTTTTAGGTTATCAAATTCTTAGCAAAGAACTCTCAAACTTTGTTAGGCTTTTATTTTCCTACGGATCTAAGTTGTTAACTTCCTTTACTTTTAATTCGGTAATTCAATCTTCTTCGTTCTTCAATTATTGTTCTTGTTTTATTTAGTCCCTTTTATTGTTGTTATTTAGTATCGCATGTGTAACACTCCTAGATATTTGTCCCACATCGGTAGAATATGGGTGTGTGTGGAGATTTGTCCCACATCGGTAGAGTATGGGGCTTGTGATATATTTATAATAACTCTCACCCACCACCTAGTAACAAGATATTGTGCTTTTGAGCTTAAGTGAGGACAAAACGGGCCCAAAAGTGGTACGACCGTGGTGGGTCGGGTTGTTACAGCATGTTAGATTACTATTTTCAATTATTCATCATGTTTACTTTAATCAACTCAATCGTTATTGTTGTTTCCAATTCCATCATGCGTAGCTAATTTTCCTATGCTAGGATTTAGGGGAGCCACGATTATGTAATTGTCATATGTTAGGGTTATAAATCTAGCCTTTTATTCCGTCTGATTTGTTAATCGTAGTATTTAATTGCGGTTTAATTAGTTAAGTCGACGTAATTAATTGACCATCCTGTTAAGCCTTGACCTAGATCGAGAGATTGAAAAAGGTGATAACTTACTACGAACAATGGACCAATCTAATTAGAGCGAAAGCTATATTAGATCTCTAGGGTAAATAGTGGACCGAAAGGACCTATTTTATGCTCATCAGACCATATTTGTGCTAGTGCAAGACCTTGCTTAAGACCATAATAAATCGTGGTGAACCGACAATGCTAGCTATTTTCTCCATATATTTTTTCATATCATCTTTTATTGCTATTATTTACTTACTGTTTATTTAGTTTAGAATCAAAACAATCAACCCCCAATTTGGTTACCCGACAGACTTAGATTAGCAAATAGATATTCTTGCCTCCCTGTGGATTCGATCCCGACTTCCTTACTACATTAGTTAGGCCAGTTAGGTTTATCTTTGATAGATGTGCAATTTAGCCTGTCACTGACAGTAGTTGACATTATGTTAGAGACAGTATTTATTATTTCAGCTGTTTTGTTAGAGACAGTTGTATCACTTTAAACGTTATTTTAAATAAAGGTACTCGCATTGTTTATTTGATGTTCACTACCTCGGTTATGTCGAGATGGTAACACCTTTATATGCTAGTGTAGCCATTGGTAGAGTACTCCGGTATATGGGGGTGTTACATGGGGGTTCGAAGGGAAATATGGGCTTAGCTAGGGCAAGTGATTTATGCCGAAATGCTAGTGGAGACTGAGTTTTCGGATTGTGTTGACCATTGGCTATGCTAGAGTGACTCTAGTCGAGCTTCGTGGTTCATGGTTTGGCCTTAAATTTGTTAGAAGATTCGGAGTACAAAAACTCATTGATTTTGGAATCAGATTATAAGGTTGTGGTGAACCTTGTTAATAGCGACACTGAAGATAACTCCACTTATGGAGCCCTTATCAAAGAATGACAATGACTTCTTGCCGAGGGTACAGATTATGTAGTCCTTCATGTGTATAAGGAGGCAAATTTTAGCGCTGATAAGCTTTCTAAAATAACACTCGGTTTTCCTCTTGGTGATCATGAGCTTCATGCTCCTCACGTCGTCTAGTGTAAAATGCACCGTGATACACCTGACTATAATGTAGATTCATCGATAGCTATGTAACCCGGTTTCGGCCTCCTTTCTTATCAAAAAAGAAAATTACTACGCGTAAAAATCTACCATATATTCATTTCTCTTTCTTTTTCTCTTTCTCCTCCTTCACATTCATATCATTTGTGTAATCTGTTGGTAATTACCATTGTTCTTTAGGTAACAATCACTTCGCTCACACTCTTCTTTGATTCACAGTTGTATCGAACTTCGACGCTTTGATTTTTTTCAGAGTATTTGAATCTTTACTCGTCAATTTCGCTCACAATTTTTTTCTCTAATTTATTTTTTTTTGAGTTTTTTTTAGGTCGCTGCTTCGTTTAGCCTTTGAAACTCGCAAAGGTGACATGCAGTTGAGGAATGATATATCTGCTATTAGACAACTTAGTTGTCTTGAGCGATGAAATCTTAAAGAGCTTTATATGACAAGAGATCTCTTTTATATGACAAATGATGGATCGAAGCGTTCTAATGACGATTTTAAGTCTATAAGAAGCTCCCTCATACAAAAGATTGGAAGATTCTGGTAAAGGGGAACGACCACTTGAGTTGGTGTTGAAACTTACCAAATACAGTCGTGTCGTAACTGAGCAACCATGATTCTTCCGACATTCCCTAGAGCATATACTCCCTCCCATTCACTATAATCGCAACATTTGGGTTGGACACAATACTTAAGGAAAATTATTAAAATAAGAGTAATAGAGTTGTGTGGGGTTGGTGATAGGAGAGAGGAATGAATTATTAGGAGTTAAATAAAGAATTGTGGGGTCAAAACATTAAAGAAAATAATAAAATAGGAGTAAAAGAGTTGTGTGAGGTTTGGTGAGAGGAGAGAGGGATGAATAAAATAAGAGTAAAAGTTACCAAAAAAGGAAACAGTGCGATTACTTGAATAATCCGTTTCTGGAAAGTGAGGCAATTATAGTGAATATGAGGGAGTATTGGACTACTGCATAATCATAACTTTTTATAGTGTAAGAGCAAATGAAATGGAATAACTTTATATTCTTGGCATGTCATATTTTGATAATCTCAAAAATTAAGAATGTATTGTTATAATGGAAAGATTTTTTTAAATAAAGTTTTTTAATTCTCACCATAATAGATAGTACAGACAAAATCACCATTTATTGTTAAAATAGATTTTACGCACAAAATCATTATTTATTTCTTCAACCTTTTATAATTCTTACCTTAATCTTTCAAAACAATGTTAAACATTTAATCTACTTTGAATTATAGTTTACAAATAAATATATAGAAATTTATATTTTGAAAAAGTTCTTTTAAGTTGAATTAATTATGTAGCTAAAAAAATAAAGACAACAATAATAATAATAACAATAATCGTGTCAGAACACTAATAAACATAACAATATTCGTGGCAAAATACTATTAATATGTGTCAAATGTCTAATAAATGTGGAAAATATATTTTGAAGTAGAAAATATGTGTCGTCAAACTTTAAGAGATCATAGCTCTTCCCACGTATGTCACCCACCATTCCATCAATCGTCATCCATCCAACTAGGGTGCTCATGGATTGGATTGGGCGGGCTATTTAGCAGGAATATCAGCCTAGGCACGACTCGATTAAGGGATTAAGCTAAATCAGGCTAAATCTAGACATGCCGCCAGACTAATCCGCCATGTTGAAAAACCCTACATCCAACGCGCAATATTATTAACTTTTCTTTTAATATACTCCGTAATTATCTGTGATAATTGTTTAAGATATAAAATATTCAATTTTTTCCAGAGTAAATTATCAATTACACCCACGCTTAATCAACTTTTTTTCACTTACTCCAACGTCAAATTTTTTTAATTATTTACACCCAAATTAATTGCTCAGTTTATATTTTGCACCCAATACCGTTTTCAGGTCATATTTCCGTCAAAATTCAAATTTTTCCGGTAAAACAATATTTTTTTGACGATTTTGCCCTTCTTCTTCTTCTTCTTTTTCTTCTTCTTCTTCTTCTTTCCTTTCTTCTTTATCCTTCCTCATTCCTTTCTTCTTTATCCTTCTCTCTCTTTCCCCCAATTTAATTTGAAGATATCATCCTCAAGATAAATCGATCCCCATTGTTCCCCATTATTTTAGTTTCGTTCAAGTTTGTTATTGGGTGGTATATATGGTGTTCGTCCAACTTCATTTCCTAATATGAACAATCTTCGATTATGATGGAAATTTGGGGGAATTTTTAGGGGGAAATGTTTGGAGGAAATATTTGGGAAAAATTAGGTTGAAGAGATGAAGTAGGGGGAGTAGCTTATAAGTCATAAAAAACCCAGAAGAAGAAGAAGAGAGAAAGGAAAAAAAAAACAGTTATAACGCGGGAGCAAATTCGTCATTTTATAAATTTTTTTGCTTGAAAATGGTGTTGGGTGCAAAATATAACCTGAGCTATTAATTTGGGTGTAATTTTAAAAAAAAAATTGACGTGGGAGTAAATGAAAAAAAGTGGATTAAGCGTGGGTGTAATTGATAATTTACTCTTTTTTCTACTATCAAAATAAATACTCGGATTTAGATAGATTACCCATTAAAGAGAATTATCTAACTTGATTCTCTTTAGTGTATTAAGTTTCCTATATACAAAGTATATTTTTAAGCATCTGGTGCAATTGAATCAAATAACATATGAAAAAATGGATATTAGACGAATGATAAACCTCGCATATAAAAACGAGTTAAATAAAAACTTAACATCATATAAATAACATAACTAAAAAGTTTCATCAAACCCGAACCTGAGTAATCCATACAATACTATTAAAAGGCCAGGGTACTTAAAATGTTGATTAAATGCTACATAGACATCGATTAAATGTCACCTAAATGCCACATAACGAAACCACATCACTTCCTATACATATTTGTCCAACTCACCATCATCTACCAATATCATCTACATATCTATAAATATCTATAAATATAATTAAATGGATACTTGAGGCAAACCAAAAGCCCTACATTAATTTTGATGTCACAAAATAATTCACATCTTCTTGCAAAAATAACTCTTCTCTTATATTTACAATAATTAACCATTATCCCGTTCAACTCATGTATTAATTCTGCAATAATTTTTATCATCATAAAGATTATAATGCAACTCATTATCTACAACCCTTCAAATGCCAAAACCATCACCGCATTCAACTCTCATATTAATTTTACAATAATTTATATGATCATAAAGATTATATATATAAAGCAACTATTTATCTACAACCCCTGAATTTTTTCCCCCTAATTTTAATGTATATTATTCAACTTCTAGATTAGCATTATTTAACATATCTTATTTAGCATTATTTCTTTGTTTTTTTCTAAAGTAGTCATGTGATGGGTAAAAATTTAAGTAATTTATTTGAGTGCTGTTGCACTTAATTTATTGATGATGACAAGTCCTTCATGTTTATTCCCGTTTGATTAATGGTATGTGTGCAAGATGTATGTTTGACAGGTTCGGTTATACTTCGAAGAAGAAGACGAGTGGAACGTTGGATCAAGTCTTGGACCTTGTCTAGAAATACTGTAAGGGTATACAACTTGGGCTTACTTAATTATTCGATCCAAGATATCATGGCTTATTATATTTGACAAAATAATTTTGAGAAAAAATCTGTTTTGATAAAGTATTTTGGTTGAATATATTTTGTTTAGAATTTCCTATTTTAATGCTACAAAATATCTTCAAAATAATTGAGCATTTGGCATTGGCAAGGAAACCTTATATCACGCAGAAGAGGATTGAAAAAGATTTGATTGTGTGATATCTTTTTACCAAACTAAAATGATTTGGTCAACGTTTTGAATTGTTATAAAAGAAAGGCATAATCCCTTCATTGGATACACAAAAACACAGAGAGAACAAACCGAGTCCAAAAGTTTATCAAATTGCAAATTTGTTTTTGTCATCTTGTTCTTAAAGTTTTTGTTTTGCAAATCTGCTTTGACGTACCATTCTTTTGAGTTTGCAAATCTTAAAGCCGTATGTTGGATTGAGTTTACGTACATAAGTTCGTATATTCATAAGGCTTAATTGTGTTCTCCATTGTTCTAATTGTTGAACCATATAAGGAGGCATATTGCGTTGTAATTTTCATTTTGTGAGAGAGAGTTTTTTTGGGGTACGGGGTTGTACTCGAGTAGCACGATCGGGGTTGATCGTGGGGATTTACTTTGTAATCGGGTTTTGGTTATAAAGTGAATAAAATAGAGAGGGTGGACGTAGACCTTTAGAGAGAAGGTCGAACCACGTTAAAAATCGCGTGTCCCTGTTTTCATTCTGTTTTTCGTTCGTTTTGCATTTCATTTGTTTTCCTTTCATTCACGCTTTCGTTCAAACAAACAG
This sequence comes from Silene uniflora, assembly GCA_018983105.1. NCBI lineage: Eukaryota > Viridiplantae > Streptophyta > Magnoliopsida > Caryophyllales > Caryophyllaceae > Silene > Silene uniflora. Next base: position 337 of record JAGPOY010008439.1, on the reverse strand, counting down.
TACAGCACAACTCTGATTGTCTGAACAGTCAGCGAGACTGTTCAGTTAGCCCGAGTACTGTTAAGAAAGAAGATCGTGAACGCTTTTCGACATTAATTTTAAAAAAGGGTACTTAATTCACCCCCTCCCCCTCTTAAGTACCGGATCCATAAACTCAACAAGTGGTATCAGAGCCTCGTGCTCTTGATTGCCTTACCGCATAGAGTTTGATCCTTTTTGAGTTTATTTATCCTTTCTTTTGCTTCTCAATGAATTCCAAATCTGTCAGATGTCCTGTCTTCGATGGCACGGACTATGGCTACTGGAAAAATCGTATGATGCATTTCATACAAGGAAC
>JAGPOY010008436.1:0-10099 GCA_018983105.1 Silene uniflora | reverse complement strand
TTCGAAACACCCAACTTGGGTAGTAATTCTTCGAAAGGAGCACGACCCAACGCCTTAGTAAATATATCTGCGATTTGATGCTTTGTATGGACGTAGCTGGGAGAAAGCATCCCTTTTTGTATTTCATCACGAACAAAATGACAATCAATTTTGATATGTTTGGTTCGTTCGTGGAAGACGGGATTGCGGGCGATGTGTAGAGCTGATTGGTTGTTACAATGGAGACGGATGGGGCGATTTTGAAACACACCAAGAAAATCGAGCAGGCCTTTGAGCCATTTGAGCTCGCAAGTAACATGTGCCATAGAGCGGATGAAAGAGAAACCGTTTTTCGTGTTTCTTTGTTTTCCATGATATCGGTGATGTGCCTAGAAGGACGAGATAGGCAGAGATCGAACGGCGAGTAGTTGGACAGGCCGAGTAATCGGCATCACAGTATGCTTGTAAGTGGAGGTCATTGGTAGCTTTGAGAAGAATTCCTTGACCTGGCGCGTTATTCAAATAGCGCACGACCCGTAATGTCGCGTCCCAGTGTTCCATTGTGGGAGCATGCATAAACTGAGCGAGGATATGGACCAAGTAGATTAGTTCGGGACGAGTTATGGTCAGATAAACAAGGCGGTGATACGGCTGAGGGTCTTGCATTAGTGAGGTTGTGGAGATGCCCAATTTGTGATTGGGCTCCATAGGGACACTTGCCGGTTTGCAACCTAGTAATCCGGTCTCTGTTAAAATATCGAGTGCATACTTGCGTTGAGAAATGAATATCCCGATGTCGTTGCGAGCGATTTGGAGGTCGAGAAAATATTTGAGAACTCCCAAGTCTTTCATGTGAAAGCATGTACTTAAGTACTTTTTAAATTGGTCGATGACAACAGGATTGTTTCCACATATGACAAGATCGTCGACGTAAATAAGAACATGGACCTCGGTGTTGGTTTTAAGCATAGTGAAAAGGCTATGATCATACGGACATTGTATAAATCCATAAGAAATGAGAGAGGAAGCAAGTTTTGCATACCAACATCGAGGGGCTTGTCGGAGACCGTATAAGGACTTGCGCAAACGGCACACTTTTCCGGTAGTGGCTGCCGAGCATCCAGGGGGTGGTTTCATATACACCTCTTCGGATAGGTCACCATGTAAGAACGCATTATGAACCTCCATTTGATGGAGTGGCCATTTTTTAGCGGCTGCGACGGCGAGTAAACTACGAACCGTGACGAGTTTGACTGTGGAAGCAAATGTTTCATTATAAACGATGCCTTCAATTTGCTTATTGCCCATGACAACTAATCGAGCCTTATATCGCTCTATCGATCCATCCGCATTTTATACACCCATTTGGAGCCAATTGCCTTTTTGTTTGGAGGGGGTGGCTCGAGTGTCCATGTATTGTTCTTTTCAAGAGCATCAATTTCGAGACGCATTGCTTCTTGCCATTCCGGTACCTGCATAGCTTCATTAAAGTGTCTGGGCTCGTAACCTTTGGTCACGACCGATAAGAAAAGTTTGTGATTAGTGGAAAAATTGGCATAATTAATAAAACGGATAATTCACGCGGTACCCTGGAAGTTTGTCATTTTTGCAAGAAATACCCAAGTTTTTGATCCGGAAATTTAAAGAGGTCGTAGCTCGTGTTTACCAGTTCAGAAAATGACGAATTTTTTTCGAAATCGCTCATCTTTCCGAGAACTACAATTTGAAAAAACAATTTGTCACATTTGGATCCCGTTGCTAGGAGTTATTCTGCATCAAAGTTTTTTCGACCGAACAAACTTTGAGTGATAATATCTCTTGGTCACGAGTTCCAAACTCGTCAATTTTTTTTTTCAAATCGTAGTTCTCGAAAAGATGAGCGATTTGAAAACAAAAAATTTCATTTTCTGAGTTCGTAAACACGAGTTATGGCCTCTTTAAGTTTTCCGGATAAAAAATTTGGGTATTTCGTGCAAAGTGGCAAACTTTAAGGGCACCACGTGAATTATCCGGATCAAAACTGAGTAATACAAAACGGGGTACCTGACGATGTTGACGAAGCTTGTGAGTTGGATGAGGGACGAGTGTGTTTGACGAAGTCTTTATGTCGGGAATTTGGGAATTTTAAGCGGTAACCGCGTCCCATGTCTTACTCGGGGTTTTGGGTCGGGTCAGAGATGCCGTTGTTGGAAGGGGCTTCGACAATGAGGTTTGGTCCGGTAGGGGCAGTAACTGTAGTGTCGGTGTTGGCCGTAGCAGTGTTGGCGGGGTTGGGAACGGTGGAAGTTGGCACCGTGTTAGTGGTAGGTGCGGAAGTGGGCGTGTTGGTGTTAGTAACGGGTTCAGTGGGTTCTGTGTTTGTGCTATGAGTCAGAGGTTTAAGTAATGTGAGCTCGTCAATTGGGGTAAGAGCATCATTTAAGAAAGAATTGGGTTCATCCGTAGTGTCATGAATATTTAAAGAATTATAAGGAAATTGATCTTCAAGAAATACTACATCACGAGACTCAAAGTATGACCCGGTATCAAGATCGTAAAGGCGCCACCTCTTTTTGCCGAATGGGTAACCAATGAAAAGGCATTTACGGCTCCTAGGGGCAAATTTATCGCGGGAGCGATTAATAGTGCGAGCTTAGCAAAGACAACCAAAGATACAGATGTTTTCCATGGATGGTGGCTTATTAAAAAGGGTATCGTAGGGAGTTTTACCATGAAGGAGTTTTGTTGGGGTGCGGTTTATTAAATAAACCGCCGCTAAGATACACTCTCCCCAAGAAAATATGGGTAAACTAGCTTGAAATAATAAGGCGCGGGCAACGTTTAAAATATGTCAATTTTTACGTTGACCCGACCGTTTTGTTGAGGCATGTCAGCATTAGAGTTTTGAAAAAGAATGCCATTAGATAATTCTATTGGAGAAAGGAGTGTTGGTTTATTAAAATACATGAACATACTTATATAAATGACGATCCAAGCAATCGGAATGAAAAACGAATGTTTTATAAGCAATCTATTTAAATTGAGTAGTAAACCATCTTATTATATATAGTAATTATCTTTGTTTGAAATCTCTCTTATAATTTACAACAGAGTCGGTAAATAACTATGATGGAGACAGAAAGAGTACTAGCAAACCATCAACATCACTTACTTTAATAGTTGGGTTATTTAACGTCAATACTCTAAACTATTACCCCCCCTTCTTAAAATACCATGACCTTTAATTTAACTCCCAATAAACTATAGTATTAACCCCCTCTTCTCGTATTATACTCGGTAACCTGCTACCTGTATAACAAGTCACTCCCTTGTTATCCTTATAAACTCACCATAACACATCCTACCTTTATGATCGACCAATCACACCACCACAATCGTCATCGTCCACCCATAACCACTGACACATCAATCACGACCGCCTTAGCCTAACTCTCAACCGTATTAATGACGCGACCCCCGACCCTAATCAAGCCCCAAAGTAATACTTACGCTAAATTGATTTGGGGATCTATGATTTTAGAAATTTAAATCAACTGTTAAATGAGAGGTACATGCATAAAGACAACAAAGAGGCTTGGAGGATGTAAGAGGTCACAATCGCGGCGGTCGTCAATAGGAAAGCGAGGCAGGGCTAGCCGTTCTATTTTCTGGGCGAAACAGTAAAGAAAGGGATGTGAAGGTAAAGAATAATGGTGGTCGATGGCTGAAGATGGCGGCGAAATATAGGTGGCCGTGGTGAATGGTGGTTAAGATTGCTATAAATAAAGGCAATAGCTGGTTGAGGATGGTGTAAGTGGTGGTTTATAACACCCCCATATACCGGAGTACCCTACTAAGAGCTAGCCTAGCATATAAAGGCGTTACCATCTTGACATAACCGAGGCAGTGAACATCAAAAGAACAATACGAGTGCAAAGTAAGTTTAATGTCATACAACCGTCTCAAAAACAAACAGCTGAAAAGTAGAAAACTGTCTCATAACATAAAACAAACTACTGTCGGCTAACTAGCTCTAAACTTGTGGCGACTTTTCCCATCCCAGAAGCACATCATCATCAAGCTCATCACCTGCTACACCAACTGCTCACCATCCTCGAATGGATCACAGCAGGTCAAAGACAAACAACAGGGGTTAGTCAACTGAATATAACAGTAAAGATAAATAATCACAAGCGGAAGCAACAGTAATTCATAGCCAAGCATAACCAAAACTATATCAAGTAACCGACTACACAGGAAGCTGTGTAGCCCTGCCAGATTACCGCCGCAACGATAATCCACACCGCCAGTGGGGGACCGCAGCCTTGCCCACCAAATCCCCGCTCAATGAGCGAACCCAAGCCATTAATGTGCACATCCCTCCTGGTTGAGAATTTCAGCGAGGCGACAATGGGGCGTGATCACCTCTCACAATGACCACTCAGCCGGAACCATATCATAATAACTATTTTCCCCAAACTCTGCAGTCATACGATAAGCAATCAATCACAATGCAATCAACCATATAATCACATATCTTACAGTTACAACAATCAACTGAGTAGGATAACCTACCTTATTCGCAAATCCTAACACAAACAATCACAGCAAGCAATCGCAGAAGCCTTCCTCTACGAATCCGTCACCTAATCATGAATTAAGCATAATTAAAATCAACCCTAACTTCCCATAATCCTAGATTAGGGTTCATAACTAGTATACAACGATTAAATGATAAAACAGATGACTTACCTTCAAGATTTAGATCTTAATCTAGCGTAGATCCGAATCTTAGTCTTTGATGCAAGGTATAAAGCAGAGAGGCAGTGTACGTCGCTTTAGTTTTCTCTAAAAGGGTTTAGAAATAAGAATAAAATGATTTAAAACCAAACCTCTCCCTTTTATACTTATTACACAAAAACCGAAAAACTAACCCGTTAGACCATCGGCTCGGTCGAGCCAGAGCCAGCTCGACCGAGCTAACCCCAGCTCGGCCGAGTCAAAGTGACTCGGTCAAGGAGTTGCGTTCCAGGGACTTCTGAAACGTGACAAAACTCAAACGTAGGATCTTTAGTGGACTAGCTCGGTCGAGCTACTCCTAGCTCGGCCGAGTTAGCTATGCTCAGAAATCCGTAGTATTACGGTTGAGAGGGTGATATATAATGGGATCTAGGAGGGTGATGTATCATGCATGTATGATGGTAATGTGAGAGATAAGAGTTTTAAATTGAAAAAAAAATGCAGGAGGAAGTTGAGTATAATGAACAAGATGAATTTTAATTGAAGATGGAAAAAATGGGGGTATAAAGTATAAACTGTGTAACGAGGAACAATTATGGATGAATGTTTGGGTGGAATATGTTGAAGTTGTGGGATATGTTGAAGTTGTGGGTCGTGTTTAGGTTTACCTCCTACTATAGGTTAAAAAATGAGACGATTCTATTAAAAGCGGAAGGGTGTAATAGTTGGGTATATTGCTAGTTAAATCATACTTTAGAGTAATTTGAGAAGTACCCGAATAGTTTGGAGTATTCCTATTAAATAACCCTTAATAGTTTAGTGAACTCAACTTTGTGTTCAATAGCAAGATCTGTAGATAATTAGGGAGTACATTACATGCAAGAACTCTTTAATGACGAGTTATTTAAATTTGTTGCTTAATTTACTATCACTGAAACTTGGTAAAAAATGTGTGAATATTTGAGGTATAGCAACAATCATTAGTCATTAGGGGATAAAGTCAAAGCTTACGTACCAAAAAGTCAAAACGTTTACGAAAGCCATTTCTCTCATTATTTATTGGTAGAAATGAGACTATGAGAGCAGTCGATCTTGGCCTTTAGTCCTCTACATTCACACGTACACGAATAAACTGTACTCGTAATAATCGTGCAACGAGAGAAGACATGCAACACATTTGTGCTAAACCGGCTACAATATAAGAGTCTTGTTTCAATTTTGTGGATTATTTACGCAATTCATTGTTAAGATCGAAAATATCAACATTAATAGAAACATAAGCAATCCATAAATAATTTCCTCGAGCATGATTAACAGAAAACACGTTAATATTAATCATTATTTAAAAATTTGGAGTAGTGAGTGTTACCTTTTGTTACTAGTTAGGTTTCCTCTACGAAGCACCTCTACAAAGCATCCACCTTTCCTTGTTGCCAATACCATAATTCCCTATCCAAGAAGGGTAAAACCGTAAAATACTAAAATGTAGAGCCTTTGTTGGTAGCTTGATCAAACGCTTTGATAATTAGGTCTCTTATTATTTAACACTTGGCATTATTTAAATTATTATTTACGACTTCCTTAAACACAGTTATTTGTTATTTTTATTTAAGTTTAAGGGCTTGTTTGATGAAGAAATTTGGAGGGAAAGAAAAGCGAGGAAGAGTAGAATATTTAAAATTTTATGTTTGGATAGCAAGTAAGGGTGGAAGGAAAGAGTAGTAAGGGTCCTAACCTGTCTTACTTGGTGTCCCATTCCTGCCCCATGCTACTGATCTTACCTTGACACATCAACATAAGAAATAAAAATAATAGCCTAAATATATATATTTTTATGTATATATATATATGTCAAAAGGAGAAAGCAAAACATAAGATGGAACACAAAAATGAAAAATAGGATCTCCGTTGAGGAAATAGAGGGGGAGGATTTGAAGGGCTCCATTTCCGCTTCTCCAAACCTAATTAAAATCTTTCCAAAATATGAAAAGTTTGAAAGAAAATTGTATTCAAACAACCATACCCTATTCTCCCTTCTCTCCAACCCCCTCCCCTCACTTTCCCTCCTATTTGGTATTCAAACAATGCCTAAAAATCAAGCGAAAAGATGAAGACTATTTTGATACATAATTATTAGACGACAGTTGAATCAAGAAAATGCAAATGATCAAATAACTGAAAGTACATTTCAAACTAGAAAGTAAACCTAATAAGTGAAAGGTATACAAAAGTCTGAACCTAAATGAGTGAAATAAGAATAAAATACGCTTTTAGGAGTTAAGTGCACAACATCATTGTAATATACAAGGTATGACTCAATTTCATTGATCATTTAGTAACAAAACGAGTGCATTTGTGAATCGTAAGAAAAATCAAGATTTTCAGCTAATTGATTTTCCCCTATACTTTACTTACATATACCATATTATCATTCGCAAATATTCTTATGACCTTCGGAGGACCATCCTCCGTACGCTTAAGTCATTAAAATATTTTGTTTAACTTTTTAGCGTGACGAAGATGGTAACGACATAAAAAATTTTCTTATCGATCCTCAATCTCACATTCTCACGAGTCCCGACTCCCGACTCACGAGTATATTTTGCCCTGTAACACATTTTGATTACACAACCAGTTTGACAAATTAAACAAGGAAATAAAAACAAGTGACGTAGAAGGTCTCATTCGGATAGTGAAGGACAGTGACGTGAAACCTGGGACCAAAGACACGCGGCATTAAATGTAAACCAGTGGGACCATGAGGTGGGCAACTATTAAAGCACGCGCCGTTAGTGCGAATAGTATTTGTACATGTGGGATATTATTGGTCGGAAATTACAAGCTTCATGGACCACTACGAGGTTTGACAAGTCGAAGTGATGGAAATCGATTCTTTCACAACCTAGCAATCTAGGAGTAAACAATAGAATGAGGACCTAGATTATGGGGAATAATAAGTTCAAGGACCTCAATTATAATTTGGGAGCTTTAAGGACCTTGGTGTACTATTTCCTTGTCAGAGTTAACCGCCGTTAACTCTATTTCACACCCAATGTCCTAATGTCTGCTTTTAATCATTTTCCTCTCTAATAATTTGATGGACTTGTTTAGTTGTTCTCTTTCAAGTAAAAGAGCCCTCTTAAGTCTTAATTCCCGAGCATACATTTTCCAACAATAGCCAAGGAACACAGCTACACCACAAATCCCTCTAATACTAAAAGAATAAGAGATCTCAAATATTTTCCCGCCTAAATGCATTAAGCTATAATTGGGCTTTATTACGTCATATTGTCAAATCTACAATTGGGCTATGCTTCTTAATCTCCTATATACTCGGAGAATAAAACTTCTCAAATATTTTCCCACCAAACACCTTCTACTTATATAAGGAAAGAAATGAAATTTTTTCCCAAACTATTATCTTTTCTTTAATGTAGTAAATTTTTTCATCAAATTATAAATACTTTATAAATACCGCGCATTTATTACGCGGGATCTAGACTAGTTATAGTGTAAGACGGTATCACACCGTGAGACAGTCCACTTTTATAAAAAAATTTGTTCATTTAACTAATAAATGGATTATTTTTTTTTAGATAATTGAACCGTCTCACAGTGTAAGACTCTCTTACTCAATAACTATCGCAGTTACACAACAAGTACATTTAAAATTATACGGAGTATATAGTTTTCAATTGTCGAAAAAGAATTTAAAAAATATAAAATATAATTCTCTTGAAAGATGAGCTGGCCTAAAAATTGACTGAAACCCTCTTAAAAATAACCCAAACCAATAGCGAACTTGACTCGATAATAACTCGCCTATTTAGGGCCAAGACCCGTCTGACCTGTGGCCCCACCCGAAAATAGATAAACTTGTTAAAAATCCGTATTCAAAGCAAACAAAACTAAAATGATAAAAACAATCTAAATATTGATTTAAAATGTGTGTATTTCTTAAAGTTATTTTACTCATGATTATTAGCAATTAGTCTCCTTAAGACGGATATAGCAATTTTAACATTAAAATGGGTCAAGTATCATCCCACTTGTACATATAAGATAATTTTTTTGTTTTTTTTCCTATACTCTGCTTTTGTTTTATTTTAACTATTTGACCCGTGTTAAGTGAGAATTTATGAATAATTAATTACTCAAATGACTATCACATAAGTACATGTGATAATTGATTTTTGCAATATTAAATGCATTAATAAAAACATGTCAATTCTACTAATATCACGTTTAAAATTGATAATAATAAAAATTAAGAATAAATAAATATATGTTTAACGACAAAAATGAATCGTAAAAAAAATATTAATTATAATATATCATCAATGTATATTTAATGTTATGTATATGACCATAATTTACTAAACTTTTGCCACGATTTATTAGTATTTTGTCACGAATGTTGTTAAGTTTGTTAGTGTTTTGCAAACATTATGGTTATTATTGTCTTCTACTTTTTTTTTTCATTTATTTTATTATAGTCGTTGCGTATCAATTTCATTAAAAACAGTTGATCTATGTAATTAATTCAATCTAAAATAAAATTTTCAAAATAAGTTTTTGAATAAAAGTACCTGCAAAATAATGAGTTTGCTTTATATGATCTTTATAACGATGTAAACTACCTGCAAAATTAATATATAAGGTGAATAAAAGTAACAATTTTGCATAGATAACACCATGATTTCACGAACTTAGGGAGATAATTAATAATAACAAAAAAATCAAAAAGGATAGGTGAAACTAGTAACTTACAAAGTGTTGAAAGAATATCATGACAATAAAACCTATAAAACACAACAAAATAAAGAATTTAGAATTAATTTACTAATAGAAATGTGAAAATCCATCAAAAAAAAAGTCGCCAACAATATATCAATCTACACCTAACATATGTAATTTCATTTGAAAAATAAAATATATATAATGAAAAATATTAAGGAAAACTTAGAATGAGTGGGGGAAGAGGAAAAGTCATAATAAAATATTTTGAATGTGGCATTATTATTGTAATTATTATTGTAATTAGTATTATTCATTATTAATTATTAATTATTATTATTATTATTATTATTATTATTAATTTTGTTTTTAAAAAAATGGAACTTTTATTAAAGATAATCAAAATATTTACAAGATATCAAAAGAACTTTTATTAAAGATAAAAGCCATAATAAAATATATTAAATGTGACATTATTATTGTAATTATTATTTTAATTAGTATTATTCATTATTATTATTATTATTATTATTATTATTATTATTATTATTATTATTATTATTATTATTATTATTATTATTATTATTATTATTATTATTATTATTATTATTATTATTATTATTATTATTATTATTATTATTATTATTATTATTATTATTATTAT
>JAGPOY010008427.1:0-16778 GCA_018983105.1 Silene uniflora | reverse complement strand
ATTCGCAATTATTTAGACGATGAAAAACATCCTCGTAAATTTTAATAAGTGAGAAATTGTAATCCCTCTGTCCCATTGAATAGTTTACAATTTATTTTATGAGGGAGAAACAAAGAATGTGTAAATTATTAACTGGTACAGAGGGAGTATATTCTTTAAATATAAAATTTTAGTAACTTAAATGAAGTAACATTGTTAATAAGGGTTTTTTTTTGTGAGAAACTACCTTTTATTTAGGGTCAATTGTGAATAACTACCTTTTATTTTATTTTTGGTTTTTCACTACCTTTTATTTTTTCTTTTTGCAAAAGACTACCAAAACTCCACTTTCGGCGGAAAAAGTCAACTTTTCGGTATTGACTTGCCATTTTCATGTTGAATCTAACTCTTTACTTCATAACCTTAATAATTGACGATAAAGATCGATTAAACACAACTTTAATCACCTTAATTTATCCATCTCTAACCCGAATCAAACTCCTAATTCACCAAAACAAATCACCATCTTATTTGACGAATGTGTCGTTCTAAGTCAATACTTAAGTTAGATATGACTTTAATTTTAGATTAAGGATTCTCCCAATTTCTTGTTCATTTCCTCTCACATTCTTTATTATATTATTATTCCTTATTAGTGTAGATCCCGCGCAATTGCATGGTATATAGAGTTTTTATTTTTTCTAGTATATTATTTATACTTTTTAAATTTTTACCTCATTAATATTTATTATTTAACTTTATTTTATTTTCATATGAAACAAAAAAATTGAAAAGGAAAATTAATCATAGAGAACTAATTTCTGATTTTGTTTAATGAATTTGTTTTTTGTCACGAATCGAATAGTAAGTATATCTCAATTAATCATTTACAGTTATAATTATTTCATTATTGAAAATTTTTACAACTTATAGTTTTTTTGTTTAATACTCCGTACCAATTTTATTTTATTTAATGAAAAAATAATAATTATAAATCTAATTAAAAGATTAGAGTATAATTATAAAAATATATTAATTGAAAAGATAATAATCTAATAAAAGAAACTTTTGCTTATTTCCTTTTTTGTTAGATGCTTTTTGGAAAGAAAACTAAGTAAATATTTATTCTCTTAGTAGAAGGGGGATGTATCTCATTAACCACTTATATCATTAGATCGGTCTAAAATATAAGCCTACATCGTTAGATCCTTCTAAAATATAATTCAGACCGTTGAAAGGAAATTGAAATACATGGAGAGAAGAAAAATGAAGAGATCTAAATTTAGCAAATTTAGAGGTCCACATAAAATCGTTTAATTGCTATATTTTCAGCTTTTGCTCTTATAAAAATAAAATTCAACTTTRGGAGTAAAATAATTTTTTAAAATCTCAAGATTATTTGTCTATTATGTGACAAACATGATGCAAAAGGTGTTTCATTTTCATCAAATTAAGCTAAATACTTTTGTGTTTTTATAGTGAACCACTATTGTCATATACTAATTAATGCTTCAAAGTTCTAACGGTGTTATACCTTCCGTTAGAGCAAGTCCTAAACGCTAAACGGAAAGAGTATAGGTCCTTGTTGCAAAATAAATGGAAAGTTCAATGCCTAGTTGTGCTCTTAACTCGAACAATTTATATTCTATATAGTTCAAGTAATTCTAAGATTTTACATTACCTTGAAAATTTTCGTATTAACTATATAAATTGATAACGCGTGAATTCTTAACATTATCTACTTTGATTTATGTACAATAATAATTAGTTATTCCTTTCGTTTCATATCCCCCCTTATTAAAAAGTAGTTAGGGTTGATTTCGTTGACGAAATTTGCCGAAATTTGAAATTTCAAATTCGATTTTCGATGAATAGTAATGAATAGTGTTATATCAATAGTAATGAATATTGTTGTACATTGTTATAGTCAATTTCGGATGAATGGTGGTATGGAAATGAACAGTGCTTTTTTTGTCCTTTGCTTCCTCTGCTGTCTGTTTTTTTGGCCTTTGATTTCCCCCTTTACATCTCAACCCTCCCTTTCTCTCTCACACAGACAACCACAACTTCCTTGTGCTCATTCTACAACCTCCTCCATTCATTCTCATCTGCATCTCCCTTTCCTCTTTCAGTCTCCTTTTCCTCTCCGTCACTCTTCATCTTTTGTTCTCTTTTGACAAAAGACAAATTCCTAATTGATCAAAAAAAGAGGTGGGAGCAAAAATGTACGGACTCGAAGCTCTGACATTCAACGTCCATGGCGGAGTCCTGGAAGCCATAGTTAGAGGTTACATATCTGGACTCCTTGCTACTGCCGATTAAAACAATCTTTGCCAATGTGAGACTCTCGATGACATCAAGATGCACCTTTCCGCTACTGATTACGGTCCGTACCTTCAGAATGGTACTTTTCTACAACCAATATTTTTGATTTTATCTTGAGTTTGTGGATCATTGGTTTGTTTTAGATGTTTAAACATGTAGTTACATTGGTGATCTGATGATCAATGTTCCTCTTTCAGTCTCCTTTTCGCCTTCTTTTCAATTTCTTTGACCTAATTAATCAACCCTTTTATTCAATTGATCATATATTACACTTCAATTCCCCCAAAATTCAATCTTTTTTTCAATTACTCTTCAATTTTACGCAATTTTTTCTTTTCTGGAATTTAATTGAACTCTTATCTTTGATTCTTCTGCTTCCTTCAATTCAATCGAAAGGTAAAGATTCAACAACCCGTTTCGTAAATTTATCGATTTTTGGTAATTTTTTGATTTATTAAACCCTACTTTACTTTTCTTGTTTCTACATTGAACAGTCGATCCTATAGCTCTGAAACCCTAATTTTTGGTGATCTGATGATCAATGTTCCTCTTTCAGTCTCCTTTTCGTCGATTTTAGTAGTGACGACAAGATTTGATGCAAGCCACCACCGTGATCAAGAATCAACATTAATTTGAGGACAAGGTGATAGTGAAGAGTTGCTTATCAAGATTCAAGACCGCTGCTATCAAGAATCAATATTCGAAAGGGGTTTTACACTTGAAGGTTTATTTTGCTTCTGATAGTAGTTGTTGTTGTTTCAATTAATTTCTTTTGGGCTTGTTGTTGGGTCATTATTAGTTGTTGTTCGCTGTTTAGATCAAAGATGATAAGGAATAGCTTCAAGGTTATGTTGCAAAAAAGGCTAATTTTATCAAATGGTTTCTTGATAGAAGCCTGAGTTACAGTTAGCTGAACCGCCCATTCCAGATTCAATCCAAAACATGAAAAGTCTTTCATTCTTGTGAGTGAAAACATAATCAGTAGCATGTTTTTCACGTCTCAAATTGTTGCCAAGTTCTCGTATTCTAATCATTGATTCACAAACACTAATGTAGGTTTCTGAAAAACAACTCTTTTATGGGCAGTTACTATTTGGATCCTGAATAGCAAGCAGAAATTGTCAGTTTCCTCTTGTTTACGCGCTGTTTCTAAGTGTTTTTACAGTTCCAAATACATCCTATAATGCCTACTGTTTCTACTGCAGCAATATTTCTTATAAAGATTTTACTGGTTCGTCCTCATCTAGCTGCCAGCAGTCAAATATGTAAGATATTGTGCAAAATTTCAAGTTGTAACAACTCACATTTGTCTGAAAGTTTCTCAATCTATAATGCAACTTTTGTTTATAGTGTTACAGAAACTTGGTCTCTAGCCATTCGACATCAAAAACCAATTCGTAAGCTTCTCTGAAAACATTTCCTAATATTAAACGTTGCTGAGGAGATTAATGTTAATCAGTGCTTTGACAGTAAAGTTTTTTCATCATTCATCAATATCTGGTCAAGCCTCATACCTCATCGTTGTTTTGTATTTTTGTATAGTTCACTCTCCACTGGCAATGATAAGAGATGACAGCGGTAATTTGTTTTGTATTTTTGTATTTTAGTGGTCTCGTCCTCGATGTAAATGGATCTATTTGATTGCCATTGCCGCTATTTTATTTATCTTCGCATTTACACTACTACTTACTATTTGGGGTTTCTGGAGGACAAATATTTTTACCTCTTTCCTCCATTATTGATTAAATTCATTGTTGTTGTTCCCTTATCTGGTTGGTTCTATGAATGTTACTTTAGGGCCGAGTATTGTATTGTTAGTCTTAGGCAAGCATTTTCATTCAATGGATAGAAGACCTCACTATTCTTCGACTTTGGGATATGATTGATTAAAGCAATTGTGTTATATAACTCTTGAGTGTTTGAACTTCTTATATTGTAAAGTAGCACTGGTCATTGCAATTCTCGATGTAATTTCCATTAAGGATGATATTGAAAGTTTAAACTCTCTCTGTGTTGGATGGGTCAATACAGTAGCAAGCCCGCGTATCATACCCGACCCTCTTACGTGCTAGGTCTGATCCATTGAGGCATTGCAGTAATGATGTTGCTGTAGACATAGTTAGGCGATATCTGAACTTCATATTAGCAACAAATAATGCCTTAGTAGAGACATTGGCTTAATCACTTATGATATGCAAGCGCATTGGTCTATGTCATTTGCCAATGAAATCCATTTGAGTGAGTTGGGAATATTTGATTATATTAATATGTAAAAGTTGTAACTCACCGGTCATGATTTGAATGTATTCGTTAAATTGCTGAAACAATGTGGTGATAATTCTATTTTAGGATGATTTTGGCAATTTAGAGCGCCTAAATTACGAACCTTTCCTCAGTTAACATAAGCTTTTAAGGGGCCAGAGTAAAAGGTGACAATATATTGTCCTTCATCACTAAGGGTCTGTTCTTTACCCATTAGTTTTCCTGGACTTTCTTTTTATGAACATAATTAAGGTGTTTCTTAGTTTCGGTTATCTAAAAATACGCACATTCTCAATATATGCAACAATAAGTTGAAAAGAAAAAGTCGATAGTCATGAAGTATTGCATTTGATGTTAGCAAAAAGGAATATACATCTAGCAATCTAGCATTGTGACATTATCATTTCCTCTGAAATTAAACAGAGTTAACTCATATATGTAAAGTGCGGGTTATGTAAATGCTAGACACAAACAACAAATTATTTATAGTTATTCTATCTTTCTGATATATTTGGGTAAGGTGATTACTGTTACTGATTCAAGCTATTGGAAGTGAGACTAATCATATCTGGTCAATTTACAGGTAGTAAGGCCTGTTGGAATATCTTATGAGAATGGAAACAAGGTGGGGGATAAGAAAACTCAGAACAGTAAAAAAAGCCACAAGCATATCAGGTCAATTTACAGGTAGTTATGTTGGTATCTTTATTCCTAAATGTGGGTTATATGGTGAGAAAATACATCCCAGGAACTTAAACTTCAGTATGGGTTGTTCTTGCAGTGAAATTGTTTGATTATGACCCTTGAAAACTTCCGTGATTGTTAATTAGCTACAAATGGACTAATGTGCTACAGACTTGCAGTAACTTGGTTGTTGGGTCCTTTGTAATCAGCTAATGACTCACACAGTTGTAAACCTCAAAAGCTTGTTTGTTTTGCCCTTAGAAGGGCGATGTTGTACCCCGTTATTCTACGTGTTTGTTAGATCATTAAATAGGTAATTATTTTTAATGTGAACATGCTTTTTATATTATGATGATTTTTGTCATTTGATTCATATATTCCCTTCTTTTCCCTTTATGTCTTGCTTCAGTTGAAGCCTGGTCTAAGATAAGCAAAGAAAGCAGGCAATGATGGCGAAGTAAACTGTGAAGAAGTACCTATTTCCACTTTGGCGCTGAACCAGAATGACAAACCAACAGAACATATTACTGCGGAGTCTGGTGGCCGGTCTCCTGAACATGTAAGTATTTTGCTGTTATCACTATATTAAATGGCCAACTGATGGGGACAAACACATCTGATTAGTTGTATTTGTTGGCTTTATGGTACTCTGTACAACTTATTTCAGTTAATGACTGCTTGTGAAATTCATAAACTGATCTGCATATTTTTCCGAAGCAATTCATTTGCCATCGGAACAAACTTAATTTCTTTTGGTTCATTTTTTTTGGGTAGAGTTGTATCATATTCAGGTGCAAAGCAGACACGGCATTAGCGTGACTCCCATACTACGAAACTCACCTAATACTCGAGATTTAGAGCAATTTATCTCTTTAATTTAGAACAAGTGTTTATCTGGCTATTTGATCTTGATGGGTAGTAAGTTGGTTCCTTGATTTTTTCAAAGTTAAGTTCTTGTGTTTTAAAATTGTATCTATCTTTGAATGTTTACCCATGTTCAAATTTGAGTTTGTAGTTGATCCTTTAGCTTGATTGAAATAGTTTGCCCTGTCAATAGTGTTCATTTGTTCAATATATCAAAGTTTACTTGCCATATATAGGTTTCAGCTACTATAATTAAGGGAGGTACAAAGGAGATAGGATTGCGAGAGCCCAATCAGAAAAGATAGGTCAGGTGATTACAGTATCCTAAATTCCCACTTTCAATTTTTGGACATGGTCACACTGTTGCCCCGCGTTCTAGCTTTTTTGCACTATAAATAACACTTCTTAGAGCACTCCTTAGTTCAAAATTCAAGTGCATCTTAAATCGCCCTTTTACAAATTAGTTTTTGAAAAACAAAACCTTTCCAAACACTTGAGTGAGCTTGAGTGAAACAGTTAGACGGTGGAAAATATTTTTTTTCTGATAGCTGGTTCTCTAGGCTACATGCTCTTTAAGTTTGACATTTCTTTCCTTTTAAACACTTTTGGAAAATGTTTGGTGTTTTGTGCTTAACATTCACCCAAATTTAGAATCTCTCAACTATTGAGTGTATCTTTGTGCCAAAATTGGGTTTTGAATCTCTCAACTATTGAGGTTTTGAATCTCTCAACTATTGAGGTTTATTGGTTATACTCCCTTCGTCCCCGTCATTTGTTGTCTTTTGGTTTTGGCACAAAGACAAGTGGACCGGATTTAGTGTGAAGTAGCAAATGACAAGTGGACCAAATTTAGGGTAAAGTAGCAAATTGCTCATCGAATGCAATCCTAGAATAGAAAAGACAACAAATAATTGAGACACCGTAAAATGGAAAAGGACAACAAATGACCGTGACGAAGGTAGTATATGATTGAGACAAAGGGTGTATAAGCTTTTTTTGGTATTGAGCTAAGTTGACTATTATTAATTTTCAGCAAGTTTGAAGTTTGTTGATTATGTTAAAAGGTTTGATCATAAATGAATCAGATTAATTGCTGAACTAAGGTCACTAGGATGTGGGTTTCTCCTTTTTGAATGTTTTCTGTTTAGAATAAGAATTACTGTAGTATGTCTTATAAAAGTATTGTATGGAAACTATGTTTCAAAGATCGTCATGATAATAAACAGATTTGGGAGTTTGAGGAGAGAGTCCGGTTGGAGGGAGGTAGAGAGACTGTTTGTTTCACTTTGTTCAGATTGAGAGGAAGAGAGCATTAAGGGGAGTATGAGGGAATGAAAGAATATATGCTTATTTTTTTTTTCACATTAAGAGAAAGGAGGCTTTAGGCCATTAGAGTTGGGTTGGGTTTCAGATTAAGAGAATTGCATCGACTTGAGCTTACATGTATTTGAATGGCACGACAAAATCAAAAGATTCTTAATTAAAATTTGAACATTGAACATGTATGCTATGATCTAGATTTTTTTTAGAAAATTCATTTTTCTCTGAATTCTTTGATGTGGCTTGCAGCTTCCATGAAACTAGAAAAGAAGTTTGTGAAGGACCTCAATGATAAAGTTGGGCCATATTCTATTTGAATGAAGGCTATTGACAAGGGGAATACTCAAGTTTTGTCGGGCAACAAATCGGTTAATTACCAAAGAATCGTCTTTCATGACGAAGTAATTCATAGATTCACTTCTAATTTACATCCCAGCTATGTATATTGGTTAAATTTACTAAGAATTTGAATACCTGGCACATTTTTATGGTTAGTTTAATGTGAGCTATCAACCTTACCCTAACATGTTCACTTTGTACGAGTATTAACCTATTTGGCATTTGATACACTGTTATGCTAGCTCTATTAAAAGATACCGCACAAATCTTCGAGGACGAATGAACTTAACATACGCTAAGAAATCGTTTAAACTATCTTGGGGTATCGTGCGCAACGCGCACGGTACAACCAACTAGTTAAGTCATAAGAGGGAATAAAATTTTGTTAGTCGTATGAGTCGTATCACATGTTCAATTTACGCACTCAGGACGTGCAGTCAATTAAATGAGAATAGATGGAGTACTAGTTAGGCAAAAGAAAGTATTTTATATGCTCCTTCCATATTGTATTGCTCCTAAACTTTGAAAAAAAAAATGGAAGTCTTGTAACTTTGATTTCTAAATGGTATCGGAGTTCTACACTCTTTATAAAAACCAAGCCTTTTAGCTACTCCCTCCGTATTATAAGCCATGTGGAGTGTGGAGTAGTTATTATTACAAATTTATGGCATCTCAAGTCCGATAATTTTAAGGTTAATGATTAAGCATCAAACTTTTGTTTTTTAAGTTAGATAATTTCACCAAATTTAATCTGGGCACTTCAAAATTGTACACGGTTATGCATGGATCGGGTACAAATATTCAAATGATGTAAATACTACTCAATTTGTTTGCGGCCCCCCTCGATTTTTTCTCCAAGATCCGCCACTGTGTGTGTGTGTGAGGTGGTTCTTGAATGACAATTGGACAACCGTTTATATGGACGATCAAATTACCTTTTAAAACTATTTCTAACATAGAAAAGTAAACAAATGACTAGTACACTCATAAATAAAATAGGTAAACAAATGAGCGAGACGGAAGGGCAAACAAATTAAAGGGTAAACAAATTACCCTTTAAAAACTATTTTCAATATCATAACTTTTACAAACATAGAAGGCCAAACAAATTAAACGACCACCAATATTCAATCACTAGTTTAGAACCCGTGCAAATTGCACGGGCATGCATAAAAAAATATATAAATAATGTTTTAAAATTGTTACATTACTCCTTAGCAATAAAGAAGTTTGGAGTTTTCTTAACTTTCTTAGACTATATCTATTCTAATGTTTTTCTTTTTTGTGAGAATTGTACATTTACTTGCATAATCCTGATTTTTTGTATCGAGAGTAAAGTACCAAAAGTGTAGTATTGTGAAAACCCATTAAACTCTATGCCTTGATCAAAGTGAAAATAGATGAGGCCGCTTGGTTCTAAATTCCATTTAATGGAGGAGCTTGTCTAAGTCTCTTCTTCTCGGTCGATCTGAAGGTAATCTTGATTCCGCAATGTGATCTGGCATATAGCTTGTGTTATTCTAGTCTCACAATATAACATTGATTCTGCAAGGGCGTTTGAATCTTGAAAGAGTATAATATATACCTTTTCAAATGCTCATTTCAACTCAAAAGGAAGCTAAACAAAGGCCAAACCCTCTTTTATGGGTTGGAATGGAGAAGCCAACATTTTCCTTCAAAGAGAAGCTTCTGGGTTGGAATGGAAAAGCATCTTTAACTGAGAATTGTTATCTACCTTCTTCCTTCAACCTTCTCCCTTTACCCTTTCACAATCAATAAGACAAGAAATCTATATCTATATGATTCATGAGAATAGAGTAAATGCTCAAAAAATAAAGGAATGAATGAACTATATTGTGCTGGAGTGAAAAGAACCTATGACTGATTTACTGAAAAATATACAATGATACTTAACAGACCACCATTAAATTGGATTAGGCACAAAAGTCAATTCAACAAAACCAATCATCTTTTGGGAAGGAGACAATATAAAGTACTACCACCAAACATTTAAATTGGTAATCCAATGCTACGACATACATTGTGATATTTCGAGTTCAATTATGGATACATGGTAAAATAGAAGGCTAACCTCCTCTATCGTCCTTGTCATTTGTTCAGATCTAACTAAAAAAATACAATTGACTAAGACAAAGTGATAAAATAATAAAACATGAATTATGAAATAATGAGGGTGAACATATTACGGAACATTTTATCACATAAAATGAACTTAGTAATTGGGTAAAATACAACGTATATAATTTAGATTGATAGTTGAAAAGACTACTTAATTTACGAATTTGTTTATTTTGCTCCGGTCATGTCTTTCAAGTCGTAGTTCCATTGTACCCAATCATGGTCCCCGAAAATATATAAAGCCTTGTGAAAAACTAAGCTAAACATAAAATAGTTAGTCTTGTTTAAGACCGTCTTAACCTAAGACCACTCACAACCTCGTTTTATCGTCACCTTTATTTTAATCGGATGTGAGAACGGTTTAAGTTAAGACGGTCTTAAATAAGAATTCGTGAAATAAAAAAAATGGCAACGCCCATCTAACCCATGTACAAAGGTGGTATTTTAGAACCCATTCAGTCACTATAATTCGGTTTTGGTCTGAATTGCTTGTCCATTAACCTTGGAAGCTTTCAGCTATGTTTCAGACGACATTACCAAGAATCCAAGATCCACCTTGAATGTCCTTGATAAACCATATGAATAGAAGAATAAATGAATTGCCCGGAGAATGCCAATTGCATGTTATTCGCATCATCAGCAGTTCTGATAGAATTGACGGTGTATTTTGAAGTTTTGATAGGTTGGGTTTTTTACGCCGCAATTGGATATTTACAGCACAATGTATGGGCGGGTGCCTTATGACATGAGGAGGGGGTATATTAACATTTGATATGACTTCCAAATCTCAACAACAGAAGAAATGTCAAACTGATGAGTAATAAGATCATGAGACTCATGGGAGCGCCTCGTCTCGCCCATCGTAAGTTCTACTCATGCACAAAAAAATGAAGTCATCAAAATGGACGGTGATCATCAGCACAGTTGGTTGAATTCCGGATTCTACCAAACCGTAAAGCTACCTCATTAGCCCGACTCTTTTCACAATAACATCAAAATAATTACACCAGAAAAAATTGCAATAATCTTGCGAGTCAAAACCAAACAAATATCGTTTTCAAGGGCAAAATCCGTTTAATCTTCAAGGTAAATAAACTCAAACATATCTGAATTGAAATGGAAAAATGAAGAAGAACACTAACAAAAATGAATCTGAAACTCGTGGATTAGCCGATTCGCTCTCGGTCGTATTCTGCAAAAAATTAAGGGAGAAGGGAAGTATAAATCAGAAAAAATAGCAGAAGGATAACCACGATGCACATAAATTAGCGATTTTCTCGATCAAAATCCAACCAATATAAACAATATTCATACAAAAACAGGTAAACATGAAACGATACAAAGGTAAATAATACATTGAATGAACTTGAAATTCTGTCTTACCGACATTAGATTCGTTACGTTCTCAATCTTGATAGCCTTTATTTGGATCAGTGTTACGTATTTGGTATCATATTTCAGATTTATATTGAAGAATGATTGATGGAAAATCCAGAGAAGAAGAGAGTCATGAAGAGTAGTAGATAATCTTAGGATGTAGAGGCAAAATAAAATTCGCAGTAGAAGAATGTAAGGAGAGTAGTAGAAGGCGGCTGAGTAAAAATGACGGCTTACACATATTCTAGGTTAGACGCATTGAGCGGGAAAACTTTTCATGAGATAACGACACGTGGCAAGGATTATGTATAGTGGTTCCTCTATTATACTTATACTAGTCTTATACCCGTGCAAATTGCACGGGATTGTTATGTTAAAAAAATCTTTAAGAAGGTATATATAAGATAAGTTTTATAATAACTAATTAATTATGTTCTTTTAAAGTTATTTATTTTTAAAAATAAAGTTCTAAAATAAAGCAATAAAATCTCTCTATATTTTAATGAATTTTAAATTACTAATCTAAAAATTGAGTTCTAAAGTCGTATTTAAAGTTTTAGAGTTAAATTATGAATTTTATTTGTAAGTAACGTAAATAATGCATCAAGGTCAATTGACCAGGTAGTTATTGTAGTATCATATATGCTTTTGTTAGCTAAATTTGAGTTACTACTTTGCTTAATATTCAAGCGGTTTCAGGAAAACTCGACTTATATATGAAACAAAATTATTTGGATGAAAATAAAACAAAATTAATAAAACTGAATCAGCCAGAGGGCAAAATATTAAACTTGTTTTTCATTTAGTCAAACTCGTGCAAGGTTAAAATGGAAATTTTGATCTGTGCACGTTTTAAATGAAAATTTGACCCCGTTTTCATGTAGTACAATTGTTAATTAGTGAAACAAAATTAAGTGAAGATTATGACCCCGTGCATTTTTAAAACAAAAATTTAGTCTCATGCACTTTTGAAATGAAATTTTGACCCGTGCATTTTTAAAAGGAAAATTTAGGCCCTTGTACGTTTGGAATGAAATTTTGACCCGTGCATTTTTATAACGAAAATTTAGACCCATGTATTTTTTAAATGAAATTTTGACCTGTGCATTTTTAAAACAAAAATTTAGACTCGTGTACTTTTGAAATGAAATTTTGACCCGTGCATTTTTAAGACGAAAATTTAGTCTCATGCATGTTTGAAATGAAATTTTGACCCTGTGCATTTTTAAAATGAAAAGTTTTAGACCCGTGTACTTTTGAAATGAAATTTTGACCCGTGCATTTTTAAAACGAAAATTTAGAACCATGCACTTTTGAAATGAAATTTTAACCTGTGCATTTTTAAAACGAAAATTTAAAAACATGCACTTTTGAAATGAAATTTTAGACCTAAAATAGGAAATGCAATTTAATCATTGTTATTGTAAATTACATTTATTATTAGGAGATTTTAAATGTTAGACCTAAAAATATATGATGCATGAGGTTTGAATGTTCAAGTACTCGTCGAAGCATGCTTTGTTCTCTTGATAGCTAAGTTTAAGTTCCTACTTGATATGATAATCGAAAAACTAAATAAAACCGAGAAATATAAAATGAAATAGATCTATTTTTCATGAAAGATTAATATCCGTCTTAAATAAGATTTGTATTTACCAAACCCATTATAAGTAATCTGAAAATTGGGCCAAATTTACATGTCATTTACATACGGGCTAAATAACTAACTGCCCACTATACCCATAACAAAATTAATTAAATGCATTACCCTACTTCCATTTTACCCCTTCACCGTCTATTTCTATTTGATGATCAAATGCCTTCCGTTTTCCTCGCCGCCTCCATTTTACCCAATTTATTTCACTGCCGTCACTACTTCATAATTTTTATCATTCTCTTCCCTCTACATTTAAGAAGTTCACTATTACATATTTTCCGACGCATCTTAGTACTTGAAGCGGTGATTAATACGGAGTATCTATTGCGTTTTAGTATACGGGAAGCTTTAGCGAAGGTTGAAGCTTGAAGAAGGGACATCAACATGCATGCATGTTATCAAAGAAACCTGATATTTGGGAAAAGTCAAGTATTTGTTTTTGAAAATTTTACAGAGATTAATTACAATTATTGATTTTTTTTTTTTTGCATTTTCACTTTTCTTTTGTTGAGATTGATTATAATTATTGAGTTTTTACAGAGATTAATTACAATTATCGAGTTTTTTTTTTTTTTTGCATTTTCACTTTTCTTTTACAATTATTGAGATTAATTACAATTATTATTTTTTTTCTTTTGTTTTGTTTTTTTACAAAATTGGGGTTGATTTTGGTAAACTGGAAGATTCTAATAATATTTCTTGAAAAACTGAGAGTAACTATTTAATATTTACGGAGTATAATTTAATCATACTTTGATTTTTTATATTTAATTTAATTAAACATATTATGTAGATCATATTGTTACTGTACTAATTTAATTAAACATATTACCTAGATCATAATTTAGTTAAACTTCTCACTTGTGTTAATTTTAAAAGCATAATTTAGTTAAACTTCTCACTTGTGTTAGTCATACTGTAGTTGTTTAATAGTGACCAATTTAATAATTTAAAAAAATTGTTTTAATTCTGAAACGTAAATTTGTAATTTTAATATTTGTAATTTTAATATTTAATTGTTCAAGCTGGTGTAATTTTGTACTATTGGATAAATTTTGCAACTGATAATTCAAAGAAGTGTTCTCTCAATTTTGTTTGCAATTAATTCCTTGCAACAACGTGTCCCTTAAATTCAGGAAAATAAAAAAAATGCTTTGAAATGTTGACTTTTAACCACAGAGCGACACCTAAGCTCTGTGGTTGTTTGTTTTATAAATAGGATTTATCGAGTTCGTTGTAATTTAATTTTCGTAATTTTATGTATTTGTACATAATTGTAATTTAGTTATCATCAAATCTGTACTTAATGATGTAATTTTGTAATTTATTTGTAAATTATGTAATTATGTAATGTAATTTAATCATAATCATGTAGTTTATTTCCGTACATCTTTTTTTTAGGGTAATTTATATAAATGACGCCTAAATAGAGAAGCAGGATAGACTGATTAGCATGTTGCAATTAATTAATTGTTAGATCATGGAGCCTGAAAAATAGGAAATTATATTAATTAGATCTTTGACTATTCAACATTGAACCACAAGCTGACAACTCAGCTTTGTGGTTCTTTGTTTTATAAATAGGATATATATATAGATAGATAGAATATAGATACTCCATATGTGGGTTCTCCAAAAAAAAAAAAATTCACTGACTTTTCTAATTTATAAGTAGTAGAAAATCAGGGAAAATAATTTTCTTAAGCATTACACTAGTGTGTGTCAGGGCAGAGTATGGATCAGATATCCGATCCAAAATCGATTTCGGTTCGGATATCCGTATCCGAAACTCACAAGTTTCATTATCCGATATCTGATCCAAAACATTCAGATATCCGATTTTTAGTATCCGCAAATTTCGGATCGGATATCCAAATATCCGTTATCTGATCCGATTTCAAGACTATTACTTTTTTTGTATTTTTCTTTATCTTAGAAATTGATTTTCAATGTAAACTTTTTACAATAATTTAACACTAAATATTCCTTACTTTTACATCCTAACAAATTTCTTTTTGGACATTGGACGAGAACAAAATCTAGTGGTAATAAATCATATGTAGTCATAATTCGAATAAATTATCGGATACAGATATCCGCAAAATTTTTAACTACTATCCGATATTTGATCCGTATCCGAAAGTTTCGGATCAGATATCTGATCCAAAATGCTTTTCGGATCGGATATCCACTTTATCGGATCGGATCCGGATCGGATATCGGATCAGTTCGGATAATCGGATTTTTTGCTCAGCCATAGTGTGTGCTTCGTGTTTGGTATAGTTTGTAAAAGTGTTTTTGGACTCAAAAAACACTTTTGGCAACACACATCATTTTTACCTATAGAAATAGAAGTATCAATTTGTTGTTTCTGCTTTTGAAAAACACTTTTAAAAAAGATTATTTCATGGGAATAATCCATCCTATGGGTGGTCTGCAAATAACACTCCAACCTATCTGTAATTCCAATTAAATCCATCCTATGCACAATTCATTTCAAAACAAACTCACTTAAAATCTTAACCGGAAGCTTTAGGTGACAATCTCTCTCCACCTTATATACCTCTTTTCGACAGATTATATATCTTCATTTCCTCCATCTTTCTTCAACCTTTGTTCATCCTTGTTCTTCTTCAATCACTCTTCCTCCCTTATTCTTCTTCCTCCCTTATTCTTCTCTTGTGTTTTTAGTTTGAAATCCACATTTCCCCTCTTTTCTTTCCAAATTGATGGGGAAAAGTTGTTATGCAAGCTCATCTAATTCGAGGTTTTCAAATATCCAAAACACGGTTTTATGCAAACTAAATGTTGGAGCAGTGTTGAGGTTGGCGAAGAAGGGAGAACATGCTGGCAAATGGTTCTATGCGTGTTCTTATTGGCCGGTATGTTAAGTGATTTCTGGTTTTCTATCTTAAATTCTAAATTAATTGAATTGCAGAAAATCTTAATTAATTCAATTTGGTATGTTTAATTGAATTGTAGCGGAATCACTGTGATTTATTTCAATTGGCGGATGTGAACATGGAAACTGAAGACTTGGAGAAGAAGATTATGCTTGAGAAAATTCAGAATTTGAAGATGAAGAATGAAAAGTTGAAGGCGGTTGTGGTAGAATTAAATTCTGAAATTTGGAAGCATAGGAAAAGCGAAAGAATCAGTTTGTATGCATTGTTGGTTTCCTGGGTTATGTTCGCATTTTGTTGTATGTTTAAGAGTGTTGTTTGAAGATGAACAATCAATGAATTTCTCAATGACAATTTTTGTTCCCAATCAAGTCATTCCATTCATATGGATTCCAAAATAAGCACCCGCTTTTGTTTTTGATTACACCATCCAAAATAAAGATAGAAATTGTTCCAAAATAAACAGCAACAACTACCAGCTTGTTGTGGTTCTACCACTTTGTCCAAAATAACAAGCATACATAAACTTGGTCATAACCATAAACTAAACTAATCATAAGCTAACATTATAATCCTAACAAATCAGCTTGTGCGCATCTACTTCTCATGGGTGGGTTATTGATGCATGTGTAGGCTGAGTACTTGGCCCTTGGTCTGCAGTGATGCTAACTGGTCCTCTAGTATTGCCTGCACTACTACAAAAACTGATATAGACATCGGAGATTTTCACTAATGCGCATCGGAATGTCAACCGATGTTAAGTTGAGTGATGTCTATTCTCGACACATAGACATCAGATTTAAGACTGATGTCTATTAATAGATTGACATCGGTTTTTTTATTTATCCGATGTCTATATTATTTATATACATCAGAGTTTTAACAATATCTGATGTCTATTACTCTCGAATAGACATTAGTTTTTACTA
>JAGPOY010008406.1:10785-21190 GCA_018983105.1 Silene uniflora | reverse complement strand
TTCGTAAATGCCATGGCTTTGATGACATGGAGGAAGCACTGCAGATAAGCAAGGATTTGTTGACGCTTCCAAGAGCTTCAAGTGACTGTTGTATACGTGTATTCAACTTTAACAACGGAACAACTTTGTGAATTTATTTTCCATGCTACACTTTTTTTTCCTGCATTGATAGAACGTAGGAGTAGAAAGTTAACTACTGATCATTAAGATCAGTTTAATTCAGAAACAGCCTATTGAAGAGCAGGACTAGTAAAAAAAAAAAAAAGTTTTTTAAGACGAAGGGTAGTTTTTGAATATTACGGGTAAAGTTTGTGGAATATACGAGTAGTAAACTAGCATGCGGGATTTAACAAGTACGAAAAAATATAGGATTTTTACTAATAAAACCCTAAATATAAGTTACAACATATTTTTTCGAGGCAATTGAGATAAAGCATTCGCCCATAGTCGACGAATTCCAGTCAGGTCAGTTTAGCCATCAACAACTAATAAATAACATGTATTACGGGTCTGATACGGTCAATTTGAGTTTCTAGTTCACGTATATTTTTTAGGTTGATTTGAGTTTCTACTTCACGTATATATATACGAATTCCAGTCGGGTCAGTTTAGCCACGCCCGAATATTCAAACTTACCCCCTTGAGGCATTAATCAAGCCATCAAGGTAATTTAGTTTCTTGCGAATTTTCCATTTTGTTAATAATAATTTGTTTTTATCGTTTATGCTTTTTGCTCAACTTCGTTTATTGATTGATTTCCCTGGAATTTGTTTACCTTATCACTGTAATTTAATCAAGAATTTAACTGTTTTTTAATTTGAATAATTAGAAATAATTAGGGTTTTATGTGATTATGAAATTGTATAGTAATGGCTATTATTTCATCATTTGATTTTGGATTTGAATATGCCAAACTCCAATAGATTGACAATTTAATTGCTTGACAATATTAGTTGGGGAAGGAGGGGTGGTGGAACCGGAATTTCAAGTTAGAGGGACGAATAATTTCAGGAGAATTAAGTAAAACGATAGAATAGACTTGGAAAAGTCGTAAATTTTGAGTTAAAATTGTGAATATTTTATAATTCAGCGGTGGATGGCCCTTGCTTGACTGTAGTTGGGAAGGGGTAGTGGAACCGGAATTTGAAGTTACCGGCGCAGGTAGTTTCAGGATAGTTAAGTGATGCAATAGAGTAGATTAGGAAAAGCCAAAAACTTTTTAAGTTAAAATTTTGAAATTTTTATGGTTCAGCTGTTGATGGCCCTTGTTAGCCTTCTTGTTCCGCCGCTCGTATGAAGGAAAATTAAGGATGAACTAATTTAGTTACGTAGGTATTTTGTCGGTTTCTTAGAGGTAATTAGTGAAAATTCTATAATTCTTTTCCCTCAAAAAATAAAGAAAACAAAAATCCTTGATTCTACGAAATCAATGTACTGTACTAGGACGTGTATTCCGTAATCAGTAATTTACCTGTATGACATTTCAGGTTTACCTGATGAAGTCATTCGCGAAGCTTGGTAAACATGTTGAAGAACCAAGAGGTAAGGGTTGTTTGGATAGGATTAGTAGTTTGCCTGATGAACTTCTCGGTCACGTGCTGTCATTTCTACCAACAAGGAGTGCGGTTAGAACAAGTATATTATCCACAAGCTGGCGGCGTATATTTACATTAACTAGTTGTCTTTCTTTTGATGATGAACCATTTTTTCGTGGTCCAAGTCGATATAGGTATATTGATACGGATCAAAAAAGAAAATTTAGTGAGTTTGTTTATAATGTCTTGGAATTGCACCAAATCTCACCCATCAAGAAATTTAGTCTAGATGTAAAAGCCACTTGTGATAAATCAGATTTGAATGCATGGGCTAATAATGTGGTACGAAAGGGAGTCCAAGAGATTGATTATGAGGCTGTTCAAATAGCGGATGTGCCAGATGCCTTCGTAATGTGCGAAACTCTTGTAATTTTGAAAATTATGAATCATGGGAACAATTATACTGAAATTCCTCTATCAACCTGGTTGCCGAACCTTAAGATTCTTCATCTGTGGTATGTTAAATTTGTTGATTATGATCCAATGCAAAGATTGTTTTCTGCCTGTAAATTGCTTCAAGAGTTGACTCTCGACTGTTGCGAGTGTTGTGATACTGCTGGTCATGTTATTATTTCTGCTGGGTCACTCAAAGTCTTGACTATAGAAAAATGCACTTTTGACGATGGTTTCTTTGCGATTGATGCCCGTAATTTGTCATATTTAACATACAATTGCAATATTGGGGTGAAAATCGTTCCTTCGTGGAAACAATCCTGCTCCCTTGTCAAGGCAGAGCTAATGTTTACGCATTGCCAAGATGTTTTATGTTACCCTTCAATTGAGTATGACCGTGAAGTTTTTGATGCCGCTGAATACCATGAAGTTTTTAAAGCCGCTGCCTACAATGTGACAGAGTTACGCCTTTTATCGGACACACTGAAGGTATATATCATATATGATTTGTACGTCTTTGCAACATTTTTATCGCTATGTTACAGCATATTTTTAATATTTTTATTTTTTCCATGGTACAGTTTCTTGGTACACTTGCTGATCAAGAGAAAATGCCTGATTTCCGTAACCTGACAAGATTGCACCTTGGCCACATTCGTTATGATTCATGGAAATATGTGACGGACTTGCTGGACAAATCTCCGCAACTTAAAATGGTCACCTTTGAAGTGGTTAGCATCAATTACTTATACCCTTTTTAACTCTTACAAGTATTTGGTGAAGAATTTTCTTTATTTCATAATATGTTTTATTTTTTTTTCAGGGTCTTCATCGCTGCGGCTGGGATATTGAGCCACCTCCATGTGAACCTCTATACCCTTTTTCATGTCATGCTCAAGTGATCGAAGTACGTAGATTTTGTGGTCACAAGGGTTCATTACTACATCTAGGACATCTTCTTAAAAACGCGAGCCTACTGAAGAAGCTGATCATTCATAAACGCCACCTTGATAATTGGGTGGACGAGCTGCAAATAAGCAAGGATGATTTGTTGAAGCTTCCAAGGGCGTCACCCAACTGTTCTATAGAAATAAATAGAGTTTAACCACTCCACTCCACTCCATTACTTTATTATTAGACTCCGAAAACATTGTTTAAACAGGAATCTCTTTGAAGCGTTTCTGTTACTTTGTTGAGAAGTGGAAAGTATTTATTCATTTAATTATTTGTCTCGATCGCTCCATAATTACTTTCTTGAGAAGTGTAAAGTTTATGAAGAAAAATAAAAAGGTTCCACCGTTCCAAGTACCAAACCTCCTATATAAGAAACCAACCTGATACCAATCTCAAAAAATAATTAAACTCGAGGAGGATAAAAAAAATAAAAGGTAAGGTAACTTTTGAATTTTCACTTGTATATTGCTCTTGATCTCTGGTTTATGCTTAATTACTTTTCATTATACGAATTCTATAGTATAAGACCGTCTCTAATTTTACCGTGTGTTACATTTTCAGGTAGAGCCCAGAAAAGACCATGAAATCATCTAGGAAACGTGGAGGTAAAAATCGGTTTGATAGGATTAGTAGTTTACCTGATGAATTGATCGGTCACATACTTTCAAATCTACCAACAAGGTGTGCTGTGAGCACAAGTATTCTATCAACGAGATGGCGGTATCTTTATACATTGACTGATTGTCTATCTTTTGATGATGCACCGTGTTTTGTTTCTACGAGTGGAAAAAAGAAAGGTTGTTCAAGAAAGGTTGTTCAAGATACACCTCTAAACGAAAGGTTTAAGGAATTTGTTTATAAAGTCTTGAAATTGCACCAAATCTCACCCATCAAGAAATTTAGCCTAGTATGTCACGGCACTTGTGACGTATCAGATTTAGATGTATGGGTTAGTAACGCGGTGCAAAAGGGTGTTCAAGAGCTTCATTATGAGTTTAATATGATGCATGGTGGTCTCCCAGATGGAGTCTTAGTATGCGAAACACTGGTGAGATTGGAATTGATATGTTATAGCTATTATAAGATCAAAACTCCTTTATCGGCATCCATGCCGAACCTTAAGATTCTTCATCTGGAAAAAGTTGGGTTCTATGACATGTTTTCAATTCAAAGATTGTTTTCTAGCTCGAAAGTGCTTGAAGAATTGACCCTCAATTCTTGTGTTTGTCATAGTACTGGTCATGTTATTATTTCTACGCGACTACTCAAAGTGCTAACAATAAAAAAGTGCGCTTTTTACAATCGATATATTGAGATTGATGCCCCTAATTTAGCATATTTGATATACGACAGCAATCAGTGTGTGAAAATTGTTCCTTCGTGGAAATACTCATGCTCTCTTGTCAGGGCAGAGATAAACTTTGGCTGGACTCCGTATGGTCCCGGTCCTTCTTCGAATGAGTCCGAACGTGAAATGTTTAGGAGCGCTGCCTGTAAAACCACCAAGTTATCTATTCCTGTCGACTCAGTCAAGGTATATATATATATATCATTTTATTTTTTCAGATATTTTGTTTTTCTTTCAACGGCAACACTGCCTGATTATATCGGCATTCATATAATTAAATCTGATCCATGTTGCAGTTTCTTCTAAAGCTAGCTAGTCATGAACAAATGCCCGAGTTTCAGAACCTGTCAAAGTTACACCTTTCCAGCTTCCCTTATGATTCGTGGAAATATGTGACAAGCGTGCTTGACAAATCTCCACAACTCGAAACTCTCATCTTTGAGAAGGTTTGCATCAACTAAGTATATATATATATATATAAACCCTTGTCAACTCTTTACTAATTGGTTATTCATTTTTTCTCACTTCTTCGTATGTTCTTTTATAGGGCCTTGTTCACTGCAGTGATAGGCCAGATTCACCTCTAAGCGAATCTCAATTACCGTTTTCATGCCATGCTCAAGTGATAGAAGTGCATAACCTTTGTGGCCATGAGGGTTCGTTGTCACTTCTACGACATCTTCTTAGAAATGCGAGATTCCTCAAAAAATTGCTCGTTCATCGATGTCCTTGCTCTTGTGGTAAGAAGAGAGAAGCGGAGATAAAGATAAACAAGGGTTTGATAACGAACCTTCCAAGGGCTTCGAGCAACTGTTCTATTGAAGTAAGGGGTCGTTTGCGTCAGAGTATGGGAACGAATTGAAATGGAGTGTAACGATATTACCCCTCGTGCCACTATCGTTACTCATAGTTTTTTGAGGCATTGAGGTAATAATGTAGTTGTACTTTTTGGAAATTAAATTCAAGGCAGGTGTCCTAGAGAAATCGAGCTTGCATAATGCAGCTCTACCTGTCGAACTTGACAGAACGAGTAACAACTCTATGAATATCTGTTATATGTCATTAGTCGCTACTTATGGCTTTGTTACGTCTTACTAAACATCCGTTTGATGGACGTGGTTGATTTCGGGATATTGATTTCATTAGTTTTGATTTGGCGATTTGGAATACACTGATTTTGAATTTTATGTGTATTAGCTCAAATTGTGCCTTCACCAATCAAAACGTCCTGTCGTTGAAGACTAATACTCATTACCGGAGATGAAAACCCGTCATTCCCTCAAAATCCTATGCTTGATATGATCAATATTAAGTCGAATAATTCAATTGTATTGAATACCTAAATCAAGACCATGGCATTAACTATCGACCAGCGACTATTATCCCCCGACTATTGTTTACTCCGTATATTGTTGAATGCAACTGAATAAATTTGATAATATTTCACAAACAGGAGGTCCATATTATTGTCTATAGACCATTCCTCATTGATCAATCTGTTGAGGAGCACTGTTATGGAGTATAAGTGTATAACTTATGAGGCTTTTGAGATTCTGATTCGTCCGATAGGCCAAAGCCCTGATCCTTGTTACGCCCATGTTAGCTCTCCTTGTTCCACAATTGGATAGAAAATATGCTCAGAGCAGGAGGTGAAATAATTGCAGCGCTTTCGCCTTGCGTTGGCTACGCTAGAAAAAACAAAAACAGCTCATATGTGCGGGTTTTGTCAGGCCGAGCCAACACATTTGGTTGAACCAAAATCTGCCTCAAACGGGCTAAATAGTATTTTTGGGCTCAAGTGGGCTTTTCAGTCCCTAAGATTTAGGAGTTATCAAAGGATGGGTGTAGAGGCGACAATCATTAACATGACCCGAAAACACGACACGAACTCGACACGAAGTTAGCGGGTTAGGGCTAAGAGTTTGTGACCTATTTAAGTAGGGGTGTTCATAATAAACCGAACCGCAATAACCAAATCGAAAAAACGAAAAACCGTGCATTTTTCAAGTTCGGTTAACCGAACCGTTTTGACAAAGCGGTTCGGTGAACCGAACCGTTATCTTTATTAAGGAAAAGGTTCGGTTAAGTTTCGCAATTTTAAAAAACCGGATAACTGCTAACTGAACCGTTCACAAAAAAGTAAGCAAAAAATTAAAATATTATGTAAAAAATTGTTCTTTCGTTTAATTTTCTTAGTGTTTCCAAATTCAAAATTAGTTAAATTGATTGATACTAAAGTTTACCTAACTAACTTTATTGTTGAGTATAATATATAATTAAAATTTAATTAAACTACTAGATAATTAACGAAAACTGAAAAAAAAATATATATGTAGAACGATTATAGGTTAACCGGTAACCGAACCGCAAATAACCGTTGAAAGTGGTTAATCGAACCGTTTATAACCGTTAGAAACGGTACGGTTTAAGTTCGGTGTTTTGCCAAACCGAACCGTGTCCGAACCGAATTAAACATGCGGTTCGGTGAACCGAACCGCGAATGAACACCCCTACTATTAAGTAATTGAGTTGACACGACACGACACGAAATTTATCTGGGTCGGGTTAGTGTTGATGTCTTTTGACACGAACTCGACACGAATAGCCTATTTACTTAATGTTGTCATAATATATTTGGCTTGAGTCAATAATTCAACAAAACAACTTAAAAATTAGCATTTTGATTCATCATTTTTGGGATAATAGCGTTATGAATCGTAGTTTATTGCATTAGTTTATTAGGTTAAATGGGTTAAATGAGTTAAAAATGACCCGTTTATAGAAAATTTAAATGGGCCGGGTTAGGGTTGAGACAAATGACCCGTTTATATAATTGGATCGGGTTAGAGTTGGGGTAGTGGTGCCCCGTTTAATAATGACATAAACACGAACATGACACAACCTGATCTGTTTGCTAGGTCTAGGTAATAGTCCCAACAATTGTTTCTAGTACTCCTAACTAGCTAGTTTTGGTAGGAATGCAAGGCTTGCACAAATTCTCTTTCAAGCTAGGTATATACGTTCTGATCTTGAGACGGATCAAATAGTATAGGTAGAATAAAAATATGGTTTTTTTTTTCTTTTGAAAAGCCCAAGAGTGGGTCTAATTTATAACTTCCAAAGCAGCAAAATGTTGGAAAATCCTCCGTCCATATGCGACTACCTTCAATTCTTATACCCTACACCCAGTGACCCAGGTATAGGGTACTTCATACTCCTACCATTAAAAATAAAAATTTAATTAAAAGATAAAAATTCTCCACTAACTAAGCAGTTATCATCTTCCATAAATTCTTCTTCCTCATATTTCAAATCTAGATTTTTCATATTTACCAAACAAATTCTATATAAAATTAATTTTCCATCCATCCTATTATTAGCTTCATAATCGTGATGTTCACAGCGCATAATTTGCTAGTTCATGTACTACCCTATTATAATTGCAATATCTAGTCAGATGGCTTATTGTTTGTTCCCTTTTATTTTTAAAATGGAATAGTCACTTTACTCGTATAAAGGTTGTAAGAAGACTTCTCCTACACTTAAATGAAGCGGTTTTTCTTTTGGTATTCAGTCTCTCGTTGAGAAAAAGGGTTTCACCTACACTCGAGTCTCGACAAGGATTAAGGTTTGACCCGTTTTATTTTTTTCAATTTCTGGGTTTTTTTTTTTGTGTTGAAGTAGATAAGTAGATTGCTTGGGGTTTTGCCGTTCATCTCAATTTGTTTTGATAATAAGGTTTTAATTTCCCTGAAATTTGGTTATTTGAATGAGCTATGTGCTGTTGAAGAAATGCTAGAAACCCTATTGATGAATTTTTATTAGCGGCGTAGTCACATACTTCCTCCGTCCCAATCATTTCTATTATGTTTTACCTTTGATAAATTTCTTTTGTTAAGAAGCCTTAAATTTGATTATCTGAATGACCTCTGTACTATATAAATGGTTTCAACTTGTATTCAATAATGTATACGATTCTCTCCTTTCAATTAAACTTTTTCTTGTAATTCATTAAACTCTATCTCGGTGTCAGATTCCTTTGACGAGAGAATTGACAAGAGAATTGAGTCGGTCCTTGATCGGGAGTATGCTTAAACCCGATGGTTTAGCGTAGGTTTAAACGAGCACATCCCAATCGCCTCCATAGATGTAGTCCCTACAACTCTAAGAGGGATTTTGAGTGAACACCCGATGGATTAGCGTAGGGTTGAACAACGAGATTGGACATGAGAGTCCGTCCCTACAACTCTACAAGGGCTCCCGATATGAGGCTGTCTTGTCTCTGCCTTGGAAAGGGTTGCGCTCAGGTTTTGTAGTGGTGGAAATAAAATTGACCACCACAACTTCTACTCGCCTCCAAACCACTTCATGCGACCGCTTCACATCTCTAGTCTCCAAATTAGATTCTCCTTCAGTCCATCTTGTGGGAGCGTGTAAAGAATAATATCAAGATCTCAACCGATATTGTTGCTATCAAAACATAGATCACCTACACAAACTAACTTAGCAATGTATTTTGTTAACAACGAGCATATATGAAGCATTAGCCAGCCATTAGGACATGAAACATCTTAGAAAATCAAAATCCTCTTGTAAAAATAGTTTCATCTAGTATCCTATAATGTATGCATCTCGCTCCTTTTAACACACTCCCTCCGTCCCAATCATTTGTTTTCCTATTCCATCTGAGGTGTCTCGGTCAATTATTTGCCTTTCTATTATAGGAATGCCTCTCAATTTAATCCACTAGTCATTTAATAAGTGGCCCCTTCCTCTTTCCTTGGTCTCTGTGCCAAAACAAAGGCAAACAAATGACCGGGAAGGAAGGAGTAACTCTTTTCATAATTCTATAAACTCGATCATCACGTACTTTTGGTGGTATCGAGCCTGGGCACCACCATCTCATCACAAACTCTTTTTGAAGAGCCCGTCATTTTAGTGGATGCCAAGGTATTTGAGAGGTGGTGTTGAGACTCGACTCCACCTGTCTTCTCAATTTTCATTCACAGACATACTCCAAATGTTCCTGGACATACCGTTTTGTGTTTTTAATTTGATTAATAAACGGTGAAAAAGGTGGTGAAACTACTATGCTTGTCAAGACGGTTGCTTTAGTTTTTTTATTCCTGTGAGCTTAATAGCATAGAACTTGAAGTCTAAACAACTTTCAATGATTTAGGTACTTTGTCTCATTCACGGTAATACTCAGTAAATTTTGAAACTTTCAGTAAGAAATGCGTGTAGTGGACCGCCCTGCTCCTAAATATGGGCATCTCGTTGGCTACGACCCCTACAGACTATTAGGTCGTAACACTTCTTGTGTGGACTGGACTTGGCCGGTCTAGTGAATTGTCCTACTGGTTTTTTTAAATATGATGTTCTGCCTGCGTTGAATACTTGAATTTCAGGTAGAATCCTAAAACGGCCATGGGGTCATCTACGAACCTTGGCAAATATGTAGAAGACGCAGAAACTGGGGATTGTTTGGATAGGATCAGCACATTACCTAATGAATTGCTCAGTCACATACTTTCATTTCTACCAACAAAATGTGCTGTGAGCACAAGTGTTCTATCAACGAAATGGCGGTACCTTTTTACACTGACGACATGCCTTTCTTTCGAAGATGAACCGTGCTTTTGTGGTATGAAAGCATGCAAGGAAATAGAATCAACTCGGAAGATACGTTTTAAGGCATTTGTTGATAAAGTTTTGGAGTTGCACAAAACCTTACCTATCAATAAATTTCGCCTAGTCTGTCGAACCAGCTATGATAATTCGGATATCAATCGATGGGTTAGTGCTGCAGTAGAGAAGGGAGTTCAGGATCTTTATTATCAAGTTTGTGTACAGAAGGAATATTTGGAATGTCGATTTTACCAGCCTTGTTGCCAAAACTGAAGATCCTTCATCTGAAGAATGTCGATTTTTTCGACTATGATTCAATTAAAAGATTGTTTTCTGGCTGTAAATTGCTTGAAGAATTTAATCTCAATTCTTCCAAATGCGATACTGAAGGTCATGCTATCATTTCAAGTAGACTACTGAAAATCTTAACAGTAGACAATTGTTGTTTCGAGAAAGGGTTGTTTGAGTTTGATGCTCCTAATCTGGC
>JAGPOY010008402.1:0-10003 GCA_018983105.1 Silene uniflora | reverse complement strand
GTGCTTTTAAGCTGCGGATGCTGTATTCTCATAGGCATTAATGTATTAGTAGCTGTATGTGAAGGTTTAAATTAATTCATTATTCGTTGTGTTATATTTTGTGTCAATTGTCAAACAAGGCGTTCCTCATTTAGATTAGTTGCATGTTTGACAATAGTACTTCACCAAAATATGCTGATATTTATATCATATATGACTTGTGCTTTTAGCTGTGGATGGCACTGGATGCTACATTCTATTAGGCTTTAATGTATTAGTAGCCTGTATGTGGGTGTAAATATAAAATTCCAGAAGTGAAAGTTTACAGAAAGAAGAGTAATTTTGTTTGTGTTATCGCATTTGCTTGATTAGAATGTTGTCATGATGTCATCTCTGTTGATGATTTGTCTATCTTCTGTAGTGCAGCGTTGGTTATCAAGGTGTAGGGTTGGTATCATTTTCAGATTCAGATTTATGGTATCTGTTACTGTGAGTAAAAAGTTGTGAGTTGTGTA
The DNA here is from genome assembly GCA_018983105.1 of Silene uniflora. Taxonomy (NCBI): domain Eukaryota; kingdom Viridiplantae; phylum Streptophyta; class Magnoliopsida; order Caryophyllales; family Caryophyllaceae; genus Silene; species Silene uniflora. The sequence goes on along the minus strand of JAGPOY010008402.1, from coordinate 9,509 downwards.
GCTTTGCCTTTTGGGAATGGCTTATAGGTCCTGCATTTGTTTGTTGAAGTGGCTCAGTAGTCAGTGATACACTATTTGATTTACTACTTCATTATGGTCATAAAGTGCAGTAGTAATTACGTGCATTAGTATAATTTAGGCAGATGATGGAGTGTTATATCTGTATATAGTCAAGGACCAACAGTTTAGGGTAACACATCTGAAATATTGGCTGAGTATGTTTAGATATTATCTAGCGTAATTTGGGGTTTAACTCTAAATAAGCTRCTGAATAGTGAATAGTTAGATGTTCCTGTTGGGACTTGAGGCCTTGGTTTAATGGTTGTGTGATAGAAAACTGTACTACTGATGCCATTGTTGTCATTTAATATCTTGTGTGTTGAGATGCTCGTAAAAGAGAATGAAGCTGTAAGACAAAGCAGTGTGTCATCCACCAAGCATCTGTCATAGGATTAGGTATATTTAACCCAATCCTATCAGCCAGGAGTTCAGGACTAGCAAACATTGTGTGCTTAATGCACATCTGAAAAATAAATGATCACGTTCCTTATGTATCACGTCTGGTGGTGTAGAAATAGGTGCAGATTGGAGTATTTGGTCAGGCGACCTGATGCATTATCAGGGTCATTTAAATGATTCCAACTTGTACATGAAGTGATGAAATTGGTTTAGTTCCTAGGCGTGCTGATTAATCATGCTTTAATTCTGGAAAATGTTGTGAAGGAAAACTATGTCGATGTAATGGCCTAGTCCTTGGTTTGATTATAATATAACTTACATTTTCACCAAAAAGAAAAGTGTTTGACCTTTGCAGAATCTCCAGTTTTGATTAAATTTTTTTTGGGGCAAAGACAATGCTTTTGCAGCATGTTTTCTGCAGTATGAGTGGGCAATTTCAGCTGTTCCCCAGCCGATGTTGGTGACTTGTAATAGTTTTGTTCACTTCACTGGGCAACTTAGGCTATGTTTTTATTTTACTTTGCTCGTTGATGCACACAAATAAAATGGATTGAAGATGACGGTGGGTTCGTTTGTCTGTTTCATTTGACCTATGAATAACTCCGGAATGATGAAGTATAACTGTTCAAGGGAGTATATATATGTTTTAAACTCACTTGTTTTTTTTATTCATCTCACTTGTTTGTTCATTTGCATTGTGCAATCAAATCTTGTTAATTTTTATTTCGAGATAATTCCCATCATTCTGCTACCAGCCTTTTTTCTGGAAAATTCTGATTGCCAACTTCAGTTTTGTTTCTTTTCTCTATTTTTGTGCAGCATAGCTGAATCTTTTGGTTTTGTTACATTGATTAGTTTATTAATTTTACTCAGTCATGTTCAACAAAACATTAATCTTTGATTTCTCATCTTATTACTAATTTCTGAAATTACTTTAGCTTATGCCTCCATTATTCTGCTTTTCCCTCCTGTTCAGATAAGCCACGTCGAAAACGTATCTAGTCCCTGTGCTCTTCTTCCTCTAATCAATGCATGCAGAAAGGATAATGTGCCTTCTGGTACAGTACCAGGACATGTAACTTCTGGCCGCTCGCAATTGGTATCGAATGTTTCTGAAGAAATCGGCGCTCAGTTGCACAATGGCATCATGAAGGCCTCACGTCGACTTGTGTTAGACGAGATCATTGGTAATGTTATTGTAGATTTCGTAGCTAAGAAGAAGGCTCGGAAACAACTGAAGACCGAGCAAGAATCTAACGGTGTCAGACCTTCCTTTCTGAAAGACGAAATGGTAATTTTTTTTTCCGTGTTTCGCGGGGATCTTTTTATGACTATTCTATTGTTGCTTCCTTTGTCCTTTATGTTTTTGCAATAATTGATCACTTGTGTGATCTTATGAGCTTAAGCTTCTTGCTCTCCTTCTATACACGGCTGCATGCTTGCATCCCCTCTGGCGTCTTCTTGTGCATGAGCAACATTTCCTTGATGTCTTTTAATTCATATACTATACTCCCTGTAAGTTACATAAGAAATTACTTTTTGGTATGACTGGTGTTGACAATGTTTGGGCTTAAACGATTAGGATAAAGTTGGTGCTGGTGAAGGGAATGGCCGTCCTGCACTGACTGCCACAGCTGCATGTCATGACGTCTCAACTCCAGAGTATTCAGGCGACAATAGCGCTCAGGAGCCCTGCAGCATCAAGAACATAAAATCTATTGGAGGCGTTGAGAATTTCCAGGCAGCTAGTACGGCTGTCAGCCAGATGCTCTTTGATTATTGTAGGCAGGTCTTGTGGAATGCTGTATTCTATGATCTTGTAGGAAACTGTGCACTTTCCTGGAGAAAGAGTAGATGTTGGTCAGGTAGTTGTACCGATGAAATTACTGCATCTGCGCAGCAGTCCATTCCGGTTCCGATGATCTCAGATGCAACTGCTCAAGTTGTAAGTTTACGCTAGAAATTTCCTACTATGTTTGGTTATCAAAATGTTATCATATTGTAATTAAAGCTCTGCATTTTCAGAGAGAGACAGATTCACCTGATGATGAGCTTGATTTTCCACCTGGATTTCAACAGAAGCTGAATGATTATTCTTTTAGTAATGCTTTGCCATCGTGCTCCCACAGTATAGAAAACCATTTACCCAGTCCCAGAACTTCTGTTTGTACTCGACCGTTTGATGATAATTGGGAAGAAACAATTGCAAGGGTGCAAGAGGAATTATTTCTGGCGTCAAAAGCATCAATGGTTGATTACGTGCGATCATATGTTGAAGAGGAAGCTTTTAAACTATCTAATTGTTCGAAAGATAGTCAAATTAGTGAGGTAATGCTGTTCCCATTCAGATATTGAGCCATCAATTACCTTTTAGTTCCCTCATTCATAACCAAACTCTGAAATTTTTATTGATTTTAATGCTTGTGCGCTCAATTCTAGTTTGGGTATTCTTTTTGCTGTAGGTATCTCTTGAAGTGACTGAGCAATTATGTAATGTTACTGATAGTGGAGAACCTGCTTCTTCAGAGATGGCACAGGGCCCTGATTCTGGATACAACTCCCTTGATGATTCCCCTTCGCAAGGAATGTTGTCATCTCACAAGCCTTCTCTTAATTCTCACAAGCAGCCTTCTTTAAATTTTCTTGGAAGCAGCTTCCAAATATTGGGGGCACCCTGTAGCATTGCACCTGCTGATCAGACAGCTGATGAGCCTCCACCCCCTGGACTTGCTGCTCCAGGTACTGAACCCTGTCCACAGCACTTGCAGACGAGTTTTCTCGATCAATTTCGAACGTTTTCTAGGACAGTGAGATCCACTCAGAAGGTTTCATTACCATTATATGAGGACGGCTCAACTGGTTTCTTAGGCAGTGCTTTTAAGAGGTTGGGCATGCCTAAATGCAGTTCTGTGGATGATCAAAGAACTGATGAGCCACCTCCTGGGTCTGGTAGTGGCTTTAGTAATGTTGTTTATTCCGGTGATGATAAATTTCGACAACCAGTTTTGGACGTGAGCATTCCTAAGTGGAGAAAATTTGTGATTTTGGCACTTCTCCGACAAAAGTTGCACTACGATGTGCTTAGAGAGTGGACATCCTTTTTCCACGATGGACTACATCGCCAGATGAAGCAGCGTGATCCGGTAGTGTTATTAGATCTGCATTGGTTACATATTTTGCTTCTCCTGTTACATATTTATTTAGTTTGTTGCTTAGGTGACGTTTTGTTATTATCTGAAGTTCTCTGTCATGGATCTGCTGCAGGAGAAAATTTTGGTAGGAAGTGAAAAATTGCCCAATGTACTCTCTGCGCTCGAGCCTGAGCTTGACGTTCTTACAGAAAGATCAAAGAGTTGTTACACCTCAGGGACATCAGAACTTTCTGTAGTTGAAATCACCTATTCTCGCCGTAAAGTGTCGAAAAAGGTGCCCACAGAAGTTCGTTTACAAGATCTTCAATCTTTGAAGTGTGGAAAACAAAACATTACCAAGAAGTTGGCCTCCACTGCAGCTCCAGGGGTTGGAGAGGACAGACAATCAGCCGATCAATTATGCCTGAAGAAAGAGGAATCTGCATCCAGAACTCATAAAGCCGGAGTATCTGTCAAAAGAAATTTGATTAAGAACGGTCAGCCAGTCAGGTCTTCAAATCCTCGGAAACGCCAAAGGGTGGCAGGAGATTCATGTATGTTATGTTTCAGCAGTAGTGGTTTGTTACATTTATTATGTAACTAGGTATTATATATCTATATCTAACATTGTTCGTCATCAGCTATTGCCTCTAAGGACTATGTGAAACGTGGAGTAGAAAAGGTTGCGGGTGCTGAAAAGAATATAAATGCCACGGACGAGCTTTCAACTTGTTATAAGGGTACCAGAAAGGATAAGCTTGCTACTGATTGCTTGAAACTGCCGAACACTTGTGAGTTGCTCTTGCTTTAGCCATCACCTTGTTTATGGTTTGGTCTCTTGACTGGCTATGGTTCGCTAATCCTAATATCCTATAATGTGAGGTATCTCAAAATAACACACTCCTTTAGTTTCTTTGAATTCTGTGGGTGGTAACTACCGAAATCAAATGGGGTTTTATGTTTTGCTGCATTCCTTGGCTTTTTGTGGTGGATTTGTGTCTGCTTACTGTTTTTCACTTGCATCTCTTTAATATTGCTATTATTACGTAATTTACATTCATCCTTTGGAAAGTCTTTTTTTAATATAATTTAGATATACTGTTTTAGTGCATTAGTTTCTACTTACTACTTGATCTTCTATTAATATTATGCATTCTTTGTGTAAAGCATCTGATGTATCAAAGCTGAAGAGGAAGTTTCTAATGGATGAATCTTCATCACTTCAATCAAAAGGTACTAAGCCTGTGAAGGTTGACGTAAAGCAAGCACCCTGCAAAAAGGCGGTAAAAGGAAGAACCCAGACTAGCAAATCCAAAGCTATGAATTTGTGTCCAGTGTCTAGTGGATGTGCTCGATCTTCAATAGATGGATGGGAGTGGCGTAAGTGGTCCTTAAATGCGAGACCTGGAGAGAGAGCTCGAGTTAGAGGAATAAAGCTACCTACTGTGCATTTTGGTTCTGAATCTAATACATTAAACTCATCCCATGCCAAGGGGATTTCTGCTCGAACTAACCGTGTAAAGCTGCGAAACCTCCTTGCTGCAGCAGATGGTGCTGAGATTTTGAAAGCTTCTCAATTGAAGGTGAGACTCATAGTTCTTTAATGAACATTTACAATGTTTACTATCTTAGGTCATTATTTTGTTTCTGATATGCTCTACCTACAGGCCAGAAAAAAGCGTTTACGTTTTCAGCGGAGTAAAATTCATGACTGGGGCCTTATTGCACTAGAACCAATTGAATCAGAAGATTTTGTCATTGAGTATATTGGTGAATTAATTCGGCCTCGGGTATGTGCTATATCTGGGCCTTTAGTTAAGCAATCTTAGCTATTATCACTTTTGTTTAATGGGTTCCTTGCGACCTGTTCGGTCCTCAATGGACAAAATCTGAAGGGATTGCTTTACTTCAGCAGATCTGGTGGTGGTGTTCACATTTTTTAATATTCTTGTTGCCTGTAGATATCTGACATAAGGGAATGTGAATATGAGAAGATGGGCATTGGAAGTAGTTACCTTTTCAGACTAGATGACGGTTATGTGGTAAGTATTTTTCCCCCAGGCAGATAGCTTGTGTAGAAGTTTTGTAAGCTAGGCTTAGCCTATCTAGGGTGGTTGAATGATTACCTTTGTACTATATAGGTGTTTGCTTTATTTCCAGGCGTTACTCTGGAGAATACTTGAGGCATCTCTTAGTTAACTTCATGTTCTCTCACCTCTGGACACAATTATTTTTAGTCCAGGTGGTTGATGCTGGTAGTTTATACGGAGTATATGCGATCATTTACAATTCACCACCAATATTCATTTCAGTAGTCTAACCTTTTCTTTTAAGCTTTTTTTAGATTTTCATAGTAACTTCATTAGCGGTGTAACGTGGACAGTAATGTCATTTCCTCTTCACCATTTTAATTATCAATTTGTCCTTCAGTAATTCAACTGCAATGTCAGTGCGCTATTTAATTTTCAGTTAGCTTTTGCACGAAAGAGACTTTCGATGATTTTTAGGTGTATTGTATTAAGTATTTTTATTTTTTTAAACCAAGCTACATGCTTGGTAGAGCTACAATGCTCATAAGCTACGTCAATTATTTCCTACTCCAATGGTAAGCTACTTGCTTGCAATTTTATAAATATTGCAAGCAAGTCCCTAAAGCAAACCATTGGAATTGCTCTAAGAACATCACTGGTGCTGATGCTTATGAGTGGCCTACTACTGAATATTGGCAAATCAATCAAAGTTAGTGCTGTTTGCCGTGTAGTTGATGGTGGTCAAGTTCTTGACCTTCTGTATCTTCTTTCTCTGTTGTTTTCGGTTTATCATGGAGGCGATGTTTATCTTGACAGTAGGTGCAAGTCCATATATGTGTGTACCTTTTCTGAAAGCCTGTACTTCACATTGGCCTATAAGTCTTTCTTGGGCCTAAAGAAGACAAACCCAATTGGTACTTGGTATACGAATACCCACTGCTTCTCGCACTTTGGCGATGAGTATGGGAATTCTGACTGTTCTGTGTCTTTATTTCCTGTAGGTCGATGCTACAAAACGTGGCGGCATTGCTAGGTTTATAAACCATTCATGTGAGGTGATTTTACTTTTAACTCCAGATTTATTGAAGTTAGTTTATTTGGTGTACTACCCCTTTCTTTTTGCGACTAAGGCTTTGTTGCTGTATTGGACACCTTGTATGTATATGCAGCCGAATTGCTACACCAAAACTGTAACCGTAGATGGTCAAAAGAGGATATTCATCTATGCAAAACGACATATAGCTTCTGGTGAAGAGATAACATATAATTACAAGTTCCCGTTGGAGGAGAAAAAGATTCCCTGTAATTGTGGTGCTAAAAGGTGAGTTATGAACCAATTACTACTAGTCATGGCTCCTAGTTATCTTTTCTGGATGATAATGTTTAATTTTTAACTGCTTGTTTTGTATTCTGCTAACTTGTGCATAATAATATAGTAGCAATTACTCCCTCCATTTTGTCCATTCATTCCCATATGTCGAAAGCAAGTCGAGCTAAATGGAAAATTGTAGGGAGTAATTTGTAAAGTTGGTTCGATTTGTAGAGTTTAGTGGAGATCTTGTTCCCACCTACGCATTTGGGTTCTCTTATGGTCTTTACATTTCTCTTTCTTTCCAAACCTTGGTATGTTTTTTTTCTGTCAATATTCAAATTGTGTTCAAAATCTACCATTACTTAACCCAACTTGCATTTATACTAAAAGCATTAAACCCAAATCACATTTAATTTAATAACACTCAATATAATTCATTAACTAACTTCCCTCTATTCTTCCCATCACCCATTCGTCTCTCCTCCTCACCACCCGAACCCCATCTTCTCCACGACTTCCTGCGGCTACCACCCTTGAGTCAGACTGCGGGTTTTGATCTGCCCCTTCCCTGACCTCTTCAGCCCTGACTTTTCCGACACCATCAAAACACTTAAACACCAACCACCTCCGCTCGTAGGTCTTCCTTTATTCACAGATGATCAGAAGAAAACGATTACCACAAGGCTATGACCAAGTTGTAACGACCATAAGACAAGGCGACTACCGTAAGGCGAAATCAGATGACAAGTCAACAAAAGTGGAATGAATCGACAACCAATAGCCTGTGGTGGAGTATCATTTTGGAGCTTGTCAAAACATGTAGTATACAAATTGCAGTATAAGATGGTTTAACTGTAATTCATGGCTAAGATTTAGGAGTTTTAAGATAGAGCCGTGAAATTTGATGGAAAAAACAGGCCTTTTCATATTAAACTGCATGCTGTAGACTTGTAGTTAAAGCGTTGTTGTATACAGTAATGAGAAATTTTAGAAATCTTCACTTTTATCTTAGAACCCTTCACTGTTATCGTAAAACCTTCACTATATGGCTGAGTCAGTCGGTCGGTCAGTCTGGTTGTAGTATACCAAGTTGAAACACTCATGTTGAAGATACTTTGTTATAATTTGACATTGATTTCATTAGGCTGAAAACTATTTTCCCTGTCAGGTTAAGATGACTCGTTACTTTATGAGTTTTCTCACTGTAGTTAATTGAACTGACATGTTTTGATCATCTACTTGCAATTTGTCCAGATATTAGTTTATTCAAGCCCTCACCTTAACTACTGAATCGTTTTTCCTGTTTCCAGGTGCCGAGGTTCAATGAACTAGGAGAGGTGGCGGTTCATGTTTATTGTAGGTAAGCTGTTGATGGCTACCTTGTCTTTTTTTGACGCCTTGTAGTCTTTTGCTAATGTTTGATAGTGTCCCTTTGGCTGTCATTCCTTCGTCTGTTGTAACTTGTACAAGAATGATTTATAGCTTAAGTCTTGTTATTGTGCAAATGGTGGCTCACAATTTAGATGGTCATGCATTCTATCTGGAGTCATCACTAGTTGGTTCTATTGCTGGACATGCATAGGGTTGGTTAGTTCGGGTAAACCAAGGGTTTGGATGATTTTGTTGGTTCCTGCTTACAGGATTAGCTCAATGGCTATCGGAACTGGAATCAGTTTACACACATCTATTATGGCCCTTGCTTAAAATTTATACATCTGATATTAAGATCATATTGCCTATTGAATGTGGCGTATTCATAATTAATCAGGCAACCTGAATTTGTTACGGCCTTTTTGGTTGCAACTTGCAACTTTATAAGTTGTTCTGTAGTGTATGGTAAAAAATTTGGTATAATTTATAACTTGTACCAATTATAATGTTACTTTTCAAATTTTATATCTAAGATAATTTTTTTCCAAAACTTATACCGAATATCCTAATTTCTTCCATACTTAATACCTAGTTGCAGTTCCGACGAAAAAAAAAATGACAAAAATGACGTTTTGCCCCTACCCATTAACACCCATGCCCCACCATTTTTAACCAAGAACCATATATCCCACATTTCTTCCACGTTAACCATCAACACTCACAACCACGACCACCACCTAGGCACCCTTGCCAGCGACCTCCCTACCCACCTTGTCAGCAGCACTTCCCCTCTACTCCTCGCCACCAATCCATAATCCAACCCTATTAGCGATTTTGCATCACCACTTACTCACTCATTTAGCCGCCTCCAACAACCGCCACTCGGCACCCTCATTGAAGCGCCCCCTAACCCCTCCTTCCCTCGCCATCAATCTTGTAGAGGCTTGCGGTGATGGTTTTGAGGTGGTTTTGTTAATGGTGGGTCAGATCTGGAGGTTTTGGGCGTGCTTTGTGGTAGTGTTGGTGTTGGGCAATGCTTGTGGTGGTGTTGGGCGGTGGGTAAATCTGGTGTTGTTGTGCGTTGTCGGTGATGGCGTTGGGGGATGTTGGTGGTGGTCCATGTTGGGCGGTGGCTGTAGTGGTGTTAGACGGAGGTGATATTCGGTGGTGATGATGGTAGTATTGGCCGATGATGGCGGTGAGGTT
>JAGPOY010008401.1:5055-15888 GCA_018983105.1 Silene uniflora | reverse complement strand
AAGTAAATGAAAGGGATTAGAAATTGTACCAACTTTAAGGAAATGATGATCAATAATGAAATAAGAAGAAACCCTTTGATAAATGAAGAGATGTCAATTCTCCAATTACAACCCAAGTATTCTTCAATTCTAATCTATGATTGTTGTTGAAAGATTAAGCTAATATTAAGGAATGATTAAGATTTGATTACAATATGATTGAACTAATTACTCTAAATTGCCCCTAATTATCTCCTAATTCCTCTTTATGGGCTTAATGATGGGAGGGGGTATTTATACTAAGTGTAGAATTAGGATAAGTTGAGGTGGAGTGTCGCACAAGGACTAGGCGGAGGGATTAGAGGTCGCTCGGCTCGCACTGCGGCCGACCCGGCTTGTCTTCCCATAAGGTCGCTCCACCCCGAGACTCGGTCGCTCGACCCTCTGTCTCGGTCACTCGACCGTCCAGCTAGGTCGCTCGACCTACTGTTCAGTTTGCACGTCCTGCATTGCAATCAGCACGACCTGACTCCTAGGCCGTGGGGGCTCCTCGACTTAGCTCTTTTTCTTCACTTAGGCCTTTGGTTATGCCTCTCTTACATGCTTGGTCCTTAGGTATCGTCCATTAAGCTCCGAAATGCTGTAGAATTCGCGTTGTTTGGCTCCTTTGCCTACAAGTGAGCACAAAACAAGAAGAAAGCAAATGGGAAGCAAAAGAGGAAGAAAGGACCCTAATGAATATATAAAAGCATGCAAAATGGGGTTCGTTAAGGGGTTGAAAGTGCAACTATTATGGTCACATCACTACCATATCATCAATGTATACCTCCATTATCTTTCCAATCTGTTGTTTGAACATTCTGTTGACGAATCTCTGGTAACTAGATCTTGCGTTCTTCAATCCAAAGGGCATCACGTTGTAACAGTAGATTCCTCGTTCAGACATAAAGGCAGTCTTTTCCTGGTCAGATGGGTCCATCTTGATTTGATTGTATCCGCTCCAAGCGTCTAGAAATGTCAGCATCTCATGCCCCGCTGTGGCATCTACCATAGCGTCAATATGTGGCAAAGGAAAGGGATCCTTGGGACATGCTTTGTTCAGATCAGTGAACCACGCAGACTCTCCACTTGCCATTCTTCTTAGGTACCACAACTACATTCGACAACCATTGTGGGTATTTGACTTCTCTGATTTTTCCTGCTGCCAACAGATTATCTATTTCCTGATTGATGACCTCGTTCCATTCTGCCGCGAACTTCCTCCTTCTCTACTGTACTGGGTTGTAGGTAGGGTCTACACCAAGTTTATGTGTGATGAGAGCAGGCTCTATGCCTATCATGTCGTCGTGAGACCAGGCGAAGCAATCCATGTTTTTCTGTAAGAATTTGACTAGTTGCTGGTGTACAATGTCTAAGCATTCTGTCCCAACGTACACCGTTCTGTCAGGATGTAGTTCGTCCAAGGTTATCTGTTCTAGCTTGACTGGTTCTGGCTCGATGTATACATCTTGAACAAATTGCTCCCTTAATTGCTATGCTGGCGGTGAAGCAGTGCTCTTAAGAGCCTACTTATAACATACCCTGGCGTCTTCCTGATTTCCCCGAATTTCTACTACCCCCCAAGGTGCTGGAAATTTCAAACACTGGTGGTAGGTAGATGGTACTGCCTTCATTTGGCGCAGCCATGGTCTTCCCAGGATAACGTTGTATGTTGAGGGACCGTTGATGATCAGGTACTAGACTTGCTTGTTAACTCCACCAATGTAAGTGGGAATTACCATCTCTCCTAGGGAATGTGTTGTCTCTCCACTGAACCCCACTAATGGTACAACCTTCCTTTGGAGGTCTCCTTCTTTGAAGCCCGTTCGTTTCAGAGTATCCATCATGATTAGGTTCACCGAACTGCCTGTGTCAATTAGGACTTTCTCCACTGTGCAGTTGCCTATGGATAGTGTGATTATAACTGCATCGTGTTGCTCTTCGCTGACGTCCTTTGCATCTACTTCGTCGAATGTGATAGTAGGCAAATTTTCATGGCTGGCCCAATAGGATATCTCTGGCATGTCCCCCATTAGCTGCGTAGCACGCCTTTTCACAGCAGAATACGTCAGACTGCGGAGATCTAAGCCGCCTGTTATCACGTTTATGGTTCTGGTGCAGACGGGAGGTGGTGAGGGCAGAGTTTGATGTGTTGTACTGTCTTTATCCCTCTTGCCCCCACATGTTAACAGGTGGTCCAGATTTCCCTTCTTGTATTGATTATGCACCTCTCGTCGCATGGTGAAGCACTCTACTGTGGTGTGCCCTATGTCCTGATGGAACTCACACTTTTTGCTGGCGTCTTTCCTGAAATTCTGGTTTTCATTTGGCGGCCTGGGCCACTTTACTTTGTCTCCCAAGTCCTTGAGTGCTTTTAGAAGGCCTGAGATCCCAGTGTTGAATCCATATTCTTCGTACTTCGGTGGCAACTTCTGATCATCCCTGTATTCCGTGTATTCCCCGGCTACCTTTAACACAGGCCTGTTATAGGGTTTGGCTCTCTCTTCCCTTGTTGTTTCTTTCCTGCTTCTGGAAACTCCTGTTCCCTTTCTTCGTGCCCTAAGGTCTTCCTCATATCGCATGGCTAGTTCTGCCATAGCTTGTACTTCCTCGAATCTGCGGCAGGGGTTCCTTGTCATCTCCTTATATAGGTCATAATCTTCGTGCAACCCCTGTCGGAATGCTTATATTGTTGTTGCAATGTCACAGTTCCTGATGGACACATTTTCCCTGTTGTAGCGATTAATATATTCTCTCGTTGTCTCCTCGAATCCCTGCAATATTCGGTGCAAGTCACTCGTCTGTTTCTGTGGTTTTCTGCTACTTGAGAATTGCTGTACAAAAACATTGACCAACTCAACAAAGGAGGTTATAGTTTTGTTTGGCAAGCTCACGAACCACTGCAAAGCTGCTCCGGATAGAGTAGAGCCGAATCCCTTGCACATGCATGCCTCTTTTAGTGGTCCCACTGTTGTTATGACCATCATCTTTTCCTTGAATTGACTTATGTGATCAATGGGGTCTGCAGTACCGTCGTACAATGTCATTGTGGGTGCATTAAACCCCTTTGGAACCGGCGTCAGTGCAATCTGGCCTATGAAAGGAGAATCAGCGTAGCTTTCTAGCGTAGCCTTTTCTATGGGGGTGGGCATCCCTGGTATCATGTACATCCTATCCTTCAGCTCGTTGTACTGATGTTCCAAGTACCGCTGATAATCTGTCTGCGATCCGGGGTAGGCTGATTGTAGCCTTGCATCTGCCCCCCGTTCCAGGTATTCGTTGAAGTTGGATACTGCGTTATGGCTGGTGTCATCTGGTTCCCCACATGTGGAGTAGGCATCCACGTATGCTGGTAATAACCTAGGGTCTGCTACCCGAACATTGGTGCTATCTGCTGACTGCTAGTGGGCATGTGAGGTATTATGGTCGAAATAGTTGGTACCACACCGCTTGACCCAGGTTCTGAGTTAGAAGGTGGTAGACCCTGGTGCAGGTACGTAGGTCTGCTGACTGCTGGCGTAACTTCCAGATCTAATCGAGTGACTAGTTCAGATGGGAACATGCGTGGCGTCTCCTCCGGGACGCCAGAGTCTGGCCGGTCCTCTAGTGTTGTATGATCTGGAGAATCCTGGTCCCTAGTTTGCCATGTTGCACGTGTGCGTATTGCGTCTATGTGTGACCATATCCTCCTGTTCTCCTTTATTGTCGTTGCTTTCTGGCTCCGGTTTTCCTCCCTTAGCGCCTCCACGGAGTTTTGCAGAGCTTCCAATGTTCCTATCACTGTCTGTACCGTACCAGATGTTGACTCCTGCTTGGCTTGGTCAACCGCCCTGGTCTCTGCCTCTTTTACGACGCTAGGCTGTGCTGTGGCGGCTACAGGAGCTTTTGTCGTTGGTGGCAGCTGACTCATAGACGCCTGAGTAATCTTGGGGATGAGCTTTGAAGCCTGGGTTGGGACTGCTGCGGTCGTCGACGTCTGACCTTCTGGAGTAATTTGCGTGGGACTCACCTCGCCCTTGGAAGTAGGTCCCATGCTTCCTTCTTTGTTTCCTGCCATGATGTTTTTGCTACCTTTTCCGACCACGATTACAGGTGACGACTACCTAGCCCATGGTGGCCGCCAAACTGTTTTGGTAATTTTTACCGTTCTACTTGAAGGTGGGTCAAAGTAAGCTTAATCTGTAATCGTTAGTGCGTTTTAGTGATTTATCGTTGTTGTGTTATGCGAATAAAACGTAAATAAACAATAATAAGAAGACACCAAGATTTGGTGACGCGGAAAACTCAATGTGGGAACAACCGCCGGAGGGAGACGGTATCCCTCCAAGGATTTCACTATAATTCTCTTAGGGCACGAATACAATGAGTATAATTCTTATGTGTGAGGCTAGAGAGATGAATAAGGCGTATTGCTGCGTGATATTGTGTGTATTCTCCTTTGGTGCTTCCCTTGCTTTTATACTGTAGCTCCGTATCTAGGGCTTCTCAACTTAACCTCCAAGATTTCCCATAAATGATGATCACCGAATATTTCCTATTTAGATATTTGGCATATTCAGCCTTTAAGATCTTTCCAATTCCGTGTTTTCCTTATTGTATATATTCCTTATCTCGTGACTTCCATAATCTGCCGTCTGAAGCCTGCTATCTGGTTCACCTGGAATGTCTGGTGCTGAATTGTCCTGCTGCGTAGATTTATCTGGTGCCAGGCTGCTTCTGCCGTCTGAGTACAGTAGGGGATTTTATGCCCAAACAATAAGCAAGCAAAATATAATAAGTTTCTAATACAAATCGAGAAGTGTTTATGCCTATGGGCCGAATAGAGTAGGGTAGTGCCAAAGGGCCGAATTTAACAAGTTTAGCCAAAACGAATCGAATAGACAGTTATTCAAAATAAACGTCTAGAAAGCAAAATAGAAAACGATCAAGGCTAGATAAATGGATAGGAAACGGCTAAGACTGCTAAGGCATGTGGTGATGGACACGTGTAGGATCCACATAACCAGGTCGAGTCCGAAACTCAAGCACATCACGGCGATCGAGGCAAGAGCGAACATTATCCGCCTGAGCATTAACACAAATATCGAAATTGAGCACATTCATCAACAATGCTTTAGTTGCCTCGAATATGAGTGCCATCCTCTCGCGCATGGCCTTTCCCTCACGCAACAAGGCGCCTCCTTGACTCACCAGATTTGCAATAGAATAGGACTGACGAATGCTTTCATGCACAGCTCGATCCGCATCCTTTGCTACCGTTTTAACCCGAGCTTCCAACCCTTTCATATACGCCATAACGGCGTCATTGCTTAGAATAGTAGAACTGGAAGCCGTAGCCTTGTCCTGAACCAATCCCGACACCACATCAACAAACAACTTGGTTTGAGCATCCATTCGCTCACTAACAATAGCCATAAACAATTCAAGCTTATGCTCCAACGCAGCCAATCCATCAACCGACTTTTCCACAACTTCTCCTTTAACCCGAAACACCAACTCAGGTCCAACCGCAGCAATTTTCATGAACTTAAGAGAAGTATCACTCATCTCATCCCGAACCGACACACCATAACTTTCCCGACAAACAACTCCTTTATATTCCAATAAGCGAGAAATCCAAACACCATACGGTAAGTCCAAAGTAGTGTAAAACTTATCCTTGGTGACTTCAATACTCGTTTGAATAATTCGGTTAAACACATGTAGATCAAGATTAACCTTATTTTTGAATAGGTATGCGATAGCCTATCAGTTGTTATAACTTAACTTGCTTATATTGTAAACTTCATTCAATCTATAGAGGGACTAAACAAACGATTACGAGCAAGAGTATATATAATATGAAGTACACACTTGTCATTATCAAAACTAATCATATCTATATGGTCCAACATGTATGAAATATGGTATGCTCATAACAGATGCAGATTAGATAGTGTAGCGCGAAAATGGCAATTTGCCCTCTTAACTTTGTTCAATGGTGAAATTAGGCCCCTTAAGTTTCAATTGTAGCAATCAAGCCCTTAACTTTAGTCAAAAGTGCAATTAAGCCCCATTGTTGGATTTTTCATGAAATTCCACCAAATTTCATTTTTGTAACCCAATTAATTAAATATAAAATTTATTTTTTATAAACTTATAACTTTTATACAATCTATTATTGTAATAAGTACTATTTTTTTGTTTTTATAATTTTACAATTTTAGACAATTTATTATAAATGTAAGAATAGTTGATAACATTTTGTCATATTTTTATTTTGTTTATTATAGATAAATGTAAAATCATTTCTCAGATGAATAATTAAACTTATATAAATTAATAAAGTTAAAATTATAATTTTTATGTATAATTAGTTGTATAATATAAAGATAAAATGAATTTATGTTGAGATTTAAGTGAAAAATAAAAATCAGGGTTGAATTTTACTTTTTGTTTAAATTATGGGGCTTGATTGTTACAATTAAAAATTAAGGAGCCTAATTTCACCATTGAACAAACTTAAGGTGGCAAATTCCCACTTTCGCGAATAACACTGTTATAAAGCAAAGTCTTAATTTGCGAAGTCAAAATGTCTTAGGATGTGCTTAAAAAAGCTAGAGGTTGGATAGAGAGAGTTAGTAGTTGTATGAATGGAGCTAGGGGTTTATCCTAGTTAACATGTTTGAGGTTGAGCTTAATATAAATAAACTTATACTCTCCTAAAAAGAAAAAAAATTTCAATCATTTTTTTTTTACCTTTGATTAAAATACCCCTCATGATGAAAAAAAAAAAAGTAATCAAATGAATGAGATGAATAGAGTAGTTTTAAGCGCGGGTATTGCTTTTTCACATACGAATTTTACTCTTTCACATACGTCATTTACAATGTTACCCTTGTCATTTAAACCACCATCAGTACGATCAAAATTAAAACACCATCAGCACGATCAATAGCATTGAACAACATCTTCTCATACTAATCTCCCTATGGCTATCTGGATGAACGAGGTTGCGGATATGGATAGTGTGCCAAATGGAGGGTTCTTTGCACAAAATTTACCACAATTTGCACACAAATTGAACCGATTCAAGTATTTCCACTGTCCCTAACTTCATCAGAATCATTAAAGCTACGTCAAGCGGTAATTCTGACCAATTTCGGTAATTTTCAGGGGGTGATTCAGAGTTATCCATGGATTTAGTAACTACATTAGGGATTGAATTTGACGACATGGCTTGTATATTGAATAATTTTGACGACAAAGTTTGTATATTAATTTTGGCCAGTTTCGGTAATTTGCCGCCGCCTATATCACTCCCGCACTCCCCGTACATCGCAATCCCCTTCCCTGCTCCGACCACCATACCCCCTGCTCCGAGCACCACCGTCCAACAACCAAACCACCATGCCTTCCGCCATCAACATAATTGAAGAACTTGATGTATTGTAAACCCTAATTTAAAGAATAATAATTAATAAACAAGTTTTAAATCATTGCTAAACAAAATAATTATTTCACTAATTAAAGAATTTGAAGAACTGTAATCCATTGTTCAAGTTTGAGAAGATTTAGTTTTAATTTTAGGGCAAAAATACATGTGAAACCTAATTTGTTTAGATTTAGGAAAAAGGATAGAGTAGGGAAACTTTATGAAAAAATGTTGGTGAAAGAGTAAAATTCGTATGTGACAGAGCAACACCGTATATAAAATGAATCTACAAATTGTAGGTCGGAAATACTCGACATTTTGTCGAAATACTATGCTCCCGCTAAAAGTATTTTTTCCTTCCCCCAAGTTACAAATATTGGCTCCTGAGCAATTTTGACTCTACAAAAACTATCAAACTTTCTAGTTTTAGGATCTACCCCTATATGTTTTCCAATCCTGGCTCCGTCCCTGCATGGATAAATGACCAATGTCGCTCTGGATTGAGGGGGTATCGCCCATCAGGCATTGTAAAGCTTCCCCGGCTGCATCTTTTTCTGCCTGCTTCTTGTTATTACAAGATTGTCCCACAAATTCCAAACCATTGAACGTTACAGGAGAGTTTATTCACGTCATATCCTAGTCTTAGTTGAGGGATCTTGCGAGATATCACAACTAATTCATATCTTTTTATTTGTTTTTTATTCCGCTGCAATATTATCTCTGAAAAGTAAAATTGTGCGATTATTTTACATCAGTCACTATCCTCTATGACAATATCAGTTACTTTAGCAGAATTATATCCTTTTCTCAAATCATGGTAGTATTTGACACAATTGTGACTTGGATATGACCCGTATGACCACATTAATTGGAAATCAAGTATTCTGGAAGATTGACATATTTTCTCTTCCTAAAATCATGTTCGGAAGGAGTTGATTTGCATTTAGAGCGGTCTCGACGACTACAGCACTCGTATCCAAATCTCATCTTCATGTTATTATCTGATTGTTCAGTTAGGAAATTTAGGACTTGGGTGCTACCTTCCCACTTATCGTGAAGTTTTCTAGCATGTAAAAGCAATTCCTTTAAAGTTTGGATTTCTTTAAGACAATTAGAATGATCGACTTCTAAATCTTTAGAGGAATTATTCTCTTCATAATTGTCATGAAGATCTCTGATCTATTTTTCCAAAATTTGTACTTTCTCTAAATGTGATTTCTCTACATTAGATAGTACATGTTTGGATTCTTTCAATTGCTGTTTTAAAGAATCGATTATTTCCTTTTGATCGAAAATAACATCTTCTCTAGATGTGGCTTTTGACTCAATAAGCTCATTGACTTTCCCCAGTTCCAAGGTTCTAGCTTCACTAACTGTAACCTTGGAAACTAGAACATTGGCTAGAAGATGCTTAATGTTGAGTTTTAGATCTGAGGTTATAGCTTCATTAGCAATTACTTTAGACTCAAGAATCTTTTTCTCAGCATTTGTCGTTTCTGAAGTTGTAGCTATATTAGCTGTAACTTTAGATTTGAGCTTCTTGGTTTTGACCTTAGGAGATGATTCTCCTTAGCAATATCCAGAATTTGTTCTTTCAAATCCTTCAATTCAAGTTCTTGTTCATGACATTTATATAGAGATTGCTCGAAATATTCAATTAAAGCATTCTTAGACAATTCCTTAACATTCTTCTTAAGTTCAAGATAGCTTACCTCTTCTTCTTCATCTGAATCTGAATCTCCTAGAAAGCAGCAATAGGAGTCCACGCTTTCTTTATCATCGTCTGTCATTAGATCAAGACTCACGGTCCTTAGGCATAGATTAGCAACTTCTTCTTCTTCTTCTTCTTCTTCTTCGTCATCCTCTTCGTCGAGATCTCCCCAGCATGATGCAATCATTACTTGCTTGCATTCTTTCTTAGTCTTCTCACGTTTTGCTGTGTCCTTAATTTTCTCCCATGTTGGACAATCCTTAATCATATGACTGGATTCTCCACACTTGAAGCATTCTCTATTAGCAAACATATTTTTAGACTCAAAGGTTTTCTTATTGCTGGATTTGTTGTTATTATTAAATGATTTTGCTTGCTTGTTTCTAAAAATTCTTCTGTTGAATCGTTTAGCAAACAAAACCGTTTCATCCTCTATGTCATCATCGACATCTTCCTTACCAGATACTTGTAGAGCCATGCTCTTAGTATTACTGGACTCGGCGTCATCGTCATCCAGGACGAGTTCATGAGCCATTAGAGCTCCAATAAGTTCTGCGTAAGGAAGAGAGGTGAGATCTCTAACTTCTTCCTTAACGGTGACCTTGGGACGCCATTTCTTGGTCAAGCTCCTAAGTACTTTCTTAGAAATATCCTCAGAGCTAAAGTTCCACCAAGATTTTTTAATTCATTGATGATTGTGGAAAATCGTGCTGACATGCTATCGAGTGATTCATTCTTTTCCATTTTAAAAAGTTCATATTTTTGAATCAGCAAAACAATACGGTATTTCCTTACAGCCGACGTTCCTTCATAGGCCAATTCAAGACCATCCCATATTTCCTTGGCCAAAGTGCAAGAAGAAAAACGATCGAATTCAGTCGATGCCATGCCGTTTTGCAAGAAGCTTATCGTTTTCGAGTTTTTTTCAGCCTTCTTGTAATCAGCCTAAATATAGTCTTCTCCCTTTTTCTCATAGGTAGTGCCTTCCGTAGATCCAACGACCAAGATCTTATGTGATCCGTTTTGAACAATCTTCCAGCACTCTCAATCATGTCCTTTTATGTAGTGTGTCATCATGTTTTCCATAGTCCATAATTATTCTCATCAAAGACGGGACACTTAAGATACTTGGAATCCATTTCACACGTTTTTAGGCAGCGGAATAAAAATAAAATAAAAAGCTAAAAAGATAGAAGGATCAACCTCTTTGCGGTTAGGCAATCAAGAGCACGAGGCTCTTATACCAATTGAAGAATCTATCGATCCCGAAATACTCGAGGGGGGGGGGGGTGAATTGAGTATTTAATAACTTATGCCCACTTTTTATTTTATATCTATTTAATTAATTATTTAAAGTTTATTGATTAAACTTTAACTAATTAACTAATCAGTGAAAACGTAAAGAAATGAACAAAACAAAAAGAGAAGAGACACACGGTTTTGGAGTGGGTCAGCCTCACAAGTCGAAGCCTACATCCACTATTCTCGATTAATAATTTTAGTACCTTTCTCCGGATTACAAAATTATCAACTCACTCGTATAACTAACTCTAGCTATAACTCGATTTTGAATATCACTCGATATTCGATTTGACTATCTTAAGTTACTAAGAAAGCACTTGATTGTTCTTCTAGTTGTTCATACAATTGAACGAGTAAGAAACAATGCTTGAGTTCTATTATCTTGTAA
>JAGPOY010008395.1:0-10076 GCA_018983105.1 Silene uniflora | reverse complement strand
TGGTTATTATACTGGTCAGTGTTATAGGCTCACTTATGCAGACCATATGCACCCATTACCTGATAAGGACCAATGGCCAGCATTCCAATTTCCTGAAATTTTACCACCAGTGCAAGAGAGGGGAGTAGGTAGGCCAACAAGACAAAGAAAAAGAAAGCCAGGTGATCCAAAGAAAAGGAAGGGCAGGAGATCAACTACCATTACTTGTTCAATATGCAAAGCATCTGGTCATAATGCGAGGTCCTGTCAAGGTGGTCCTACAGCAAAACAGAAGAAGGCTGCTGCTACTGCTGAAAATATTCAGAACCAAAGAGGAAGAAACGGAAGTGCGGGTGATGGAGGTGATGGAGCTGCTGCTCCTACAGGTGGAGCTGGTCGTAAGAGAGTCAGATCTGATAGAGCTTCCTCAAGTCATCCATAGATTATGGTATGTTATAGTTACCAATTAATAATTATGTTTTAGTTTAAGTAACTCGGTCAATATTTTGCAAAGTAAGTCCATATTTTGGAATTTTTCAGTTGTTGGAGCCATGTTTTGGGGCTGAAAAATAGTCAGTTGATGGGTATATTTTGGATGCCATGCTTTGGGGCTGACAGTTAATGCATTTTGGACAATCAAATCATAATGTAAACAAGTGCTTATGAAGAAGCTATATTTTGGTATACATAAATCCATCTTTTCTAATGGAAATTATGCATTTTATTACATTATCTTCATTTCTTATTACATTGTCTTTATTCCTTATTTATTTGAGATCTTGTATTGCATCTAGGACAAGCTTTGTTTTCCACTTGAATTCCATTGGAAGATAAACTTGCATAAGACATACTAAGTTTGTTTGATTTTAAGTTATTAGTGTGTTTTTTTGGTGTGTTTACTGACCAATTCAGGGGGTATAAATGCTCAATTTATAAACACAAAACAAGGTTCCTACGGCTAGTTCATTAATAGAGTTGTTGGACATTTTGTAACAATAAGGGTACCATGTGCCAAGCACAAGACTTTAAGGGTACCATGTGCAAACAGTTTTACATTCCAACCATAAACATCAACTAACATTCACACGTCAGCAACATTTAACAGCAGTTATGTATTTGGTTACGCTGTGCCAAAAATTTGAAAGTCACGGGTACATTGTGCATAAACATAAAAACTTGGGTACCACGTGAAAAATGAAATTGTTTGAGGGTACCACGTGAATTTTCCGAAAAATAAATACATAAACAAATGAATACGATTTTTTTCTTCTATTTTATGTATACTTTTCCGCTTTTTCACCGAACTCCTCACTTCAACCCTATTTCTTGACGTCGTTTCCCGTGTTTCCTTCGTTTTAACCTAGGTTGCACGGACACTCCTCCTAACTAGCCGTACCGTGTCGGACACCGTGTCCGACACTCGGACACCCGACACTCGTCGGACACACACCTAAACATGTTATAGGTTAGACGAGGAATAAAATGTCAAAGAGATCGATTAAAAGATCATTTTGGGTGAGAAATGAGAATAGTTATAGTCATATGCTCAAATTTGACCCTCATTTATCTAAGTTTAATATCAAATATATTACAAAACTAAAATTATACATTATTTTTGACAATAAAATTTATATTTTATTAAATTCAAAAGGCGTGTCCCGTGTCCTAAATTTCTTGGGATGACGTATTACGTGTCCGTGTCGTGTCCGTGTCCGTTTTGGTGCTACCTAGGTTTTAACCACGTCCAACTAATTAAAAAGAGAGAAGGCTCTTTCTAGACCTTAAGGCCCTCAAAAGCAAGCGGGGAAGCTGTTCCAAACGAAGCAATTGGAAAGACTTCTTTCCCAAGACTATTTGAGAACTGGCTCGTTTCCTCTCTTAGGATGTATTCTTGCCCCGTGTGACGCGAGAGTCTCATGTACGGGGAGCATCCTGTTGCCTCAAGGCTTTTGTACGCCTTACTTCAGTTCCTCTTGAATTATTGATCACTGATGTGTGATAAATAGTTGACCAAAACATTACTCGATACTTTTATGAGTTTTATCAATAGGAAAGTTAGTTTTTTGGGCATACGATTTGCAAGCAAAAAAATCAAAATCATCTACTCCTCGACATCGCATTAAAAGAGTACTACTATCCTAGCTTGACCCTTCAGCTCCTCGTCATTCTTCTCATTTCAATTTCTTGTTAAGCATCTTTCAAGTTCAGCAAACAACACTACACTTGCAAATCAAGTTATTATATCACAGGACCGGTGTAATTGTGTAAACGTAGCAAATCGAAAAAAATATTTTTTGGTGCGCACATTTTTTTTAAAGATTGTCTTATGTTGTAGCAATAAGAAATGAAATTATAGTATTCCGTACCCTATTGTGATGAGAGAAAAGAATTCTATCTATATTTATAGTATGTATGTTTGAAGAGAAGTGTGTTGAGTACTCAATATGTACATATCATTATATCATTATATTATTATATATATATAAAAGAAAAATGTAAAATCGCCTATGTAGCACAATATGGTGCAAGAATGGGGGTAATGGAGCTCTCACATTCCTCCTCACAATTTCTGTTTTTTAGCCAATCAGGTAGAGCGAAAATAAAGGGTAAAACTGTCCATACTTGACCTCTATCCCGTAGACCACGCGTTATATTCCCAACAAAAATTCCATATTCCAAAAAAATGCATATACTTTGACAAAGTCTCTTACACTTCTCAGTATCTCAACCTCTCACCATTATTATCCCAATTCCTAAGAAATCAATTCATCACATCACCCTAACATCCATCATTACTCTCCCGACTTTCTCTATTCATGAGATCTCACCCAATATAATCCCGAACTAACCTCCATAACACCAGAACCCGCAATCCCACAATGACACTCGCACCGCTAGAGGTCGACTTGAACGGGGGATGGCATTGACGTCAGTGGTCGAACCTGATCGGTGGAGGAGACAAAGGTATTTGGCATAATCAATTTATTTTTCGGGAAATATAGCATATTGTTAATTACATATCTGTTAATATATGTTATTTCCTCTTGAATAAATGGTTCCAACATGTAAGCTATCGAAATTTGAGAATCCATAATGTTTATATAAGCGAGCTTGATTCGTTTCATCATTAAACTAATAAGAATGCAGCCTCTTACATTGGTAGTATATCGATTTTTTTATCTTCCGATGTAATTTACACGCACTTCACTTGAGTTTAGCCTTCTTGATTCTAATTTTGACTTAATACATCCTAATCAAGCTAGAAGTTAGTGTAGTTTGGTGAATTGAACAAAGATATTACAGAGTATATGATTTATATGCTATCCTTTGTCATAATGTCTCTGTCTCCTTTTGTACTATTCTTTGTGATTTAGCAAGAATTCATTCATGTTTTCCTTATAATTTTGTCAAAGTTATTGATTGAACTTTTGAAATAATGGTCCTCGCCTATGATTACTGACTGGTAGTGCTATGCCGAGTTCCAAAAGATGACATTCAATTTTCCTTCGCATTTCATCCTGAATATACTAAAACTTTGTTGGTGTACTACGGAGTATTAGGTTTTGAATCTTTTTGGTATATGAGGTCTATTTTATTGTTAAACTTAACATCACACCCCTGTCACTTCCAATATAGTTTGAGCACTTAGCTTTAGTTTAAAATATGAAATACGGACACTTGCCAGCCCGTTGCAATTTAGTTTAAAATTTGGAATACGGACACTTGGCCGCTGTTGCAATTTCAAAGTTTTGTCGACTGATTTGTTACTCTGTAAGTCCGTATGTATGTAACATTATGAAAACTTTTTAGGTTCACTCTCTTTTTGCAGAAATTTAGAAAAGAATTGGTATGTTTACTGATATTCGGGAGGCAACACTATTTCTCTTACTCACTCTATCAGCTTAATTTTTGTCAATGAAAAACATTTTGGATATCTATTTGATTGTTTTGACGTGAATGCAGGAGTGGCATGGAAGGAGGGACAACACGAGATGGGGTTACAGAAGGTAGGAATGTAGAGAGATGACAGTTGATAGTGGAGATGGCATTAGGAATGGGTCTTATGACGTCCTAGGTGAGTATTTTGGACTTGCCATCTTAATTTCAAATTTGATGGTGGAACTCATGTTTAGCAATAACAGTTAATTGCAGGTTTATATAAGACATCTAAATTTCAAAAACCAGATCGGGACATGGCTCCTCCCATCATAACTTCTACCTTGCCTGATGGTCCTCATTTTTTTTGAGGCAAGTAATACCATGGGTCGTTTGGCAACTGACATTTAGCTGGCAATCCATTAAAACTAACTTTGGGTTTCTATCGATGAATTAGCCAACATATTCAGCTTAAGTAGCTTTTAAAAGATGAAAAGAGAAGGAAATGAACAAACATTTAGCTGGCAATCCATTAAAACTAACTTTGGGTTTCTATCGATGAATTAGCCAACATATTCAGCTTAAGTAGCATTTAAAAGATGAAAAGAGAAGGAAACGAACAAACATTTTTCCTTTACGAGTTGGGCGTGATGATTAGTTCTACCTTTATTTTTTCTGTATTAGATTTCTGCTGTTTGCTGTTTTCTTGCCACAACAATGTTAGATTTTACATCATTTACATTTTATGAGCAGATAGATGTTTGGAGATGACAACCATTCAAGGCTGTAATTAAGCCAGGATTAAACGTTGTACTAATGTTGCAGGTTGGTGTCCAGAGTGAGCTAATGATGTACTCCGTATACTCCTGGAGTCCTGGTCATCGTGATTTTTCTTGGCGTTTGACCATCATAAAATGAGTACACAGTTCCATCTATGACAACGCATTTACAACGGTGGGATTAGTCGAGCAACTGTGGGACACTGCATTTTTCTTGGCATTTGACAATCACTGGTGTTCAGTTTTGAAAAATTAATAAATGTTTGTTGTGACGATCCACTACGCCAATTCTGGCCATCAATAACGAGCGTATCATAACGAATTAGAGCATATAATAACGACACTTAGATTACCGTTTTCCAAATATTGACGGAAACCTAGAGCGCGCCATAACAATAACGGATTCTAAGTGATAACCGTTGTCATTATATCTAGACAACGACTGTTTAATAAACCGTTATAAGAAACGTTTTACGGTTCCCAAAACCTCGTTGTAGAATCACACTCTTGTCAACGTTTTTATACAACCGTTACCAGTTCAAGAAAACGGCCTTTGGAAAACCGTTCTACATTGTTATCGGCAACGGTTGTATATTACCTGTTGTTATGTTATAGCTACGTATTTCCTGTAACCGTTACTACTTTCTCTTATGAAAGAACGGGTTTCAATTCAGCCGTAGTCAATAAAGTATTCAGTTTGACCAACTTGACCACTGCATGCATACCCTTAATTATCATCAGTACTTTAATAAATATTCAATTTGACCAAAAGAATTCCATTAATTTGACCACAATAATTTTATTAATATGCGCTAGGTTAAATCAAAATTACCAAACATTTTACTCTCTAAATTTCTTTCTAAATTTCTCTCTAAAATATGTCTGGTCAACCGGAGCTACAATCTCGTTCTTTTTACGTACAACCTTTTACTTGCATTCTCCATAATCTCCCTGTTCGTTATGATCAGAATGGAAAGGGTTTAAACCCTGATTTTGGGTGGTTGAGGCCACTACTTCATGACTGCGGTTAGAAAAGTGTACCCTGTTTCCACAAAAAGGCAAGGTTTTATAGGCCTTGCTTTTATCGAGTTTGACAAAGCTAACTCCCATGATTGATTTCGTCATGCAAGAAAATTAGAGGCTAGATTTGCGGCGGAAGATGCAGGGAGAGAGTCCTTTTATTCGGATACTGATCATCGTGATCAAACCAGAGTCTTGTGGGGTTTCCCCCGTCTCTCCGTTTGTCGTCCCACGAGCTCCTCTGATTAGGAGAACTAATCATCTTATTTATAGTAAAACTAATACGTATGTAAAAGCTAATGCGTCACTGACCAAAGCCATAACTAAAAACTACTCAATCGAGCACAATACCCACTCGATCGAATAGCATTACGCAAAAAGTTACTCGATCGAGTGAACTACAACTCGATCGAGGTCTTCCCATTTTCCATGATTAATCGATCGAGCAACATTCTTCTCGATCGAGTCCTTCAGCATCATCACTCCACTCGATCGAGCACAGGACAACTCGATCGAGGTCTTCTTCCTCTTCCAGCTCACGTTGACTCCTAACTTGGCCTTTGACTTGGATATGGAATGGTTTCGCGCTTCCGATGCATGCGTAATCTGCTCCGACTCTTCCATCTCTCAAATGTGCTTACTTGGGACAGTTCCGGCTTAGTTTCCACTACTCTTTAGCTGGTACCTGCAAAATAGCAATAGAAGTACAAAGTAGCGAATTCGGGGCATAAAGCGACATAAAATCACCTACATGACATAGAAATGCGTGCTAAAATGGACTGTAAAGTCTATGAGAAATGCACGCATCATGTATGCAGGGGGTGTTCAACCACTTGAAGCGACTTTCCCCGACCTAAGCTTGGGCGGCTGTAATACCCCGTATTTTCTACTAACGATTAAACCGATATTATTATTATTTAGTTAGTGCATCGTAATATCGTAATGTAACTAAGTGAGTTATATCGTATTTGTTGAGTCGGGATTACATTTTATGTTAATTTTGGGTCGAGAATGTGATAACCCATTTACCCACCTACCATTTACCATTTACCCGAATCCACCCAAACCCTAAATCACCTTACAACCCTACCCTCATACTGTCATTCACCATCACAATCATCACCATCTTCACATCTCATTCACGCCGCACAACAAACAACCAAGCAAACTAGCTCACGCCGACAGAGGCAAGGAGAGAGGGGACTGCCGTGAGTCCAGGGAGGCTGCTAGTAGTGGTCGTAGGTGGTTCTGGTTGTCGTTTTAGCACAGGTCGACGGCTGTCGTCGGTAAGACTCATCCGTTTTCTTTTTGTTTCATGGTTTTAATCAGAGTCGTGTGGTTGTTAGGGGCTGTTATGGTGGTTGTCGGAGGGGGTTGTTGGTAGGCGTGTATTAGGCGAGTCTGATGGTGGCGATTGGGGTGGTTGTCATCGCTTGTGGTGGAGACGGTGGTGGTAGTCGATGGCAGGGGAAAACCGGGGGACGAGTTAATAGGTTTCAGGCGTAGGTTTTGGGGTGGCGCCACCGTGGACTCGGGGGAGGTCGAATCGGTGGTGCCACGTATGTCAGAGTCGTGGTGTCATGGCCGTGTCAATGGTGGTGGTCTGATGTACTGTCGGTGATGGTTTGTGGTGGCTGTCGGGTTGGTTGCAGGGGCTGTTGGGCGTTTTGTTGCGGCTGGGTTGCGAACATGGGTGTTTGGTGGTGGTGGTTCTGACCACCGGCGTGGGTCGACCACGTTGGTGGTGGTTGGTGATGACCAGGCTAGACCTGGTGTCAAGCCTGGTGGTCGGCGACCAGGGTTTTGTGGCGCGTGTGGTGGATTTGGGCGGTTTGGTTTGCTTGTGTGTGTGTCGGGTTGGGTGTGTTTATGTTGTGGTTTTTTTCGTCTGGATTTCTATTTTGGGAAAGTCGGGTTTTATTATTATTATTATTATTATTATTATTATTATTAATATTAGGATTATTATTATTAATAATTGTTAATATTAATTATTATTTACGGGATTGGGTATTTAGCCTTGTGTCGGGAATCTATTTTTGGAAAGTTCTATTTATGGAAACCTGCCATTTTTTGAAACCCTTCTATTTTGGGCAACCTTTCTATTTTTAGTAACTTTCTATTTTTGGAAGGTTTCCATTTATAGTAACTCTTGATTATGGGAACGGGAATAGTTAAGTAAATTAATTATATGATGTATATGTTTAGGTGGCGAGTTTCGGGTGGAATACTTTTGATCATCTTTTTGCGTTCTTCCTGCTATTTTGAGGTAGGGGAATACACCCGAATTACTATTGTTACGATTATAGGTTGTGTTGACTGATTCGGTGTTCGTGCTTTATAAGTTGGCTTTCTGTTGTTTACTTTAAGCATTGGTTCTGATCTGTGTTGAGCATTGCATTTGCATCGGTGTTGGAGGATGATGAGGTGGATGTTGTTGTGATAAGGCCCAGGCGGGTTCTGCAGGACTTTACCTGGTGTCCTCAGCTGCGAGCTGGCAGATCGGCTACGGTCGATGTATAGTCTACCGGGGATCGGTATGGCTGGGTTGTCCGGGTTATGAGTTGTGATGGCGGTGGTGGTGATGGAGGAGCATGTATCATATTGTTGTTTTATTGTATTACCTACTCAGCTTCGCGGCTAACCCTGTGTATTTGTGTACGCCTGTGATGATCCAATTATTGGTGAGAAGATTGACAGGTATTGCTGAGACTAATGGGAGCTGGCTGGGAGGAGAGCTTGGACTGAGCGACCTAGTGCTTAGCTCACATTAGACTTTATTTATTTTGGCTTTGTCGGACTTTATTTTCGGACATTATATTATGGTTGTAATCTCACTTTAACTTTTATAATAAAGTACTGTGTTTCATTCCTTTGTTATCTACTGCCTCGGGTTTCCGAGATGGTAACACTGTCATTTATTTGAGGGGTCCTAGTTCAGGCCCTTAAATAAATGGGGGTGTTACAAAGTGGTATCAGAGAGAACGATCCTCAGGCCTAAACCAATGAATCTAATGAACATAGAAAGAGTCAAATAAAATGAAGCCCCGGGATAGAACTCTTAGGAGCACACTAAAGGTAAGGGATGAGTTAGGGGCCCCCTCACACTGAACCATTGGCCCTCTCAGTTTGACCCGGGTACCTTGAGTGCATACGAAAGAAAAGGGTAGAATAGAGAAGTTGCATGATCTTGAATATGAAACGATATCCTTATTGCCTGAATGATTAAGACAAATTGGCATGTTGATAATGTGATACAAGTATTAGTTTGAGATTCTGAAGTAAGATTTGGCATGTTGTGGAATTGACTAAGTATTCTTGATGCTATGAGTTGTTTTAGTAGAAGATTATGTCTAGTGATATGCGGTTATGTGATCCCTGAACCATGCTAGATAGATATGTTAGGCTAAAGATAATTAGAATTGGCGAGAGTAGCCGATAAGATTCTGTTGATGCAGGAGTATTGCTAACTCTCCTAAACTTTATAGACATGCCTCTGAGAAGGACTCCAGTTAACAACACCCAAGCGGAGTTGGATAGACTCTGGGCTGAGAATGAGGCCCTAAAGGCCAAACGCGTAGATCCTGGTAAGATGAGCACTATTGTGGCAAGGCACAACCCCACAATGTTCAGAGGGGAAGGGGAGCCCCACTTGCTTGGAGATTGGTGTAGGGAATTCACCAATCTGTTCGAGTTGATAGCTTGTCCGGAAGAGCTATAGGTAGATCAGGCGGCCCATTATCTCAGGGCCACAGCTGGAGAACGGTGGACTAGGAACAAGGCAGAGATTCAGACCATTGCCCGAGACCTCGATGGGCATGTGTCTTGGTTAGAATTCCAGGAGATTCTGAAGGACCAGTTTATGCCAGGTTCCAGAAAGCGAAGCTTCGGGAAGAGTTTGACACATTCAGGATGATAGAGGATATGACCGTGGATGCTTACCATCGAAAATTTCGACAGGTATCCTCATACATCGACAAATTTGGGCAGAATGAGCCTATGATGGCTATGAGATTTGAGAGGGGACTCACTATGGACATCAAGAAGAGACTCATAGCGGCTCCAACCACTATGGTACAAGACATCTATTTGAGGGCTGGTGCTGCTGAGAGGCTCTCGGAGCAGATCAAGGCAGACAAGAAAGGCAAGGCTGAGAAAAGAATGTTGGAAACCACGAGCGATAACACAGGGGCAAAGAAGCCGAGTTCGGGTAGGTTTGGTGGTCACTCCATCCATAGTGCTCCAGGGGGGATGAGAGCTCAGAGTAGAGGCGGTTTCAGGGGTGCCAGCAGGGGAGGTAGCTCTGGGGGGATTACATGCTTTGGCTGTGGAAAGACAGGACACAAGAGGTTTGAGTGCCGATCGCCCGGGGTAAATCAGTTTGGGGGTTACCAAGCACCTATGTCTGGATTCAGTGGATCT
>JAGPOY010008393.1:0-17693 GCA_018983105.1 Silene uniflora | reverse complement strand
GTACCTCTTATTGTCTATTTTTTGAGCTTTATTTTAAAGTTTTTGAGTTCTGTTTTAAATATCATGAATTTTTAGTATAAATTTTTTGAGTACACATTTACATAAACATTAAACTAAAAAAAATATAATATTGCTCAAAAACTATATTTATAAATGCTAATATGCTCAGAAAAAATATGTATATGCTCAATAACTAAAATGTCTGAGGTACTACCTCCGATGCGTAATCTTTTTTCTCTAGTCAAATTACGTAATTGTTTCATATATGTCTCATGTAAATAAATTGTAAATGCACGCTTCATATAATTCTATTTTTTTGTGGCAATAATTAATTAGTAGAATAAAAATGGTTCAATATGAGGGAAAAAAAATTGGCTTCATACTCCGTATAAAACATACAACTTTCGAGTTTCGACCATCTTGTATTTTTGATTTTTGTGGGAAAATTTGTTTTGAAATTTACTAATTATTATATATTATTACATACGCAAGATATCACTTAAATTGAATGATTCTGCTTAGAAAACTAGCTATTCCCAAACCTAAAAAGATGGTTAAAATGACATACATCATGATCATAATATGCTCATCATCGGAGTAAAGGTGATGTGGAAGAAGTTTTGCCGACTCTCATTTTAGGCGGTCTTATCCCGGACCCAAATTGGGTTTGAGGACAAGAGGTGCATGTCTGAAGACAAGTTTGGGGGTAATCAATAAGTCTCTCTTATGACGAATATATTCTTCACAAGCTAGTGACAGGTCAAATAGTACCCACATGGGTAAATAATACAATCATTGCAAAGGAAATCACAAATGATTTGTCTTATTAAGTCATGTAGGTTTTACTTTACCCGTCACAAGCTTGTGACGGATACCGGCCGTCACAAATGAGAATTTGTGATAAAAATTTTATCTTTTTACGTAGAGATGAGGTTACGCTTTAGGGTTGTAAAATAGATAGATCCGTTTAAGGACAAACATGTGATATTAAAGGCAGGCTATAATGATCATCCCATATGATTTGTTTGTGATTAGGGAAAATGTTAACGAGGTTTGCATTATTATACAACTAATTATCTCCAAAAATTTATCAAATTGAGCACATTATTTAAAGCTTACACTTATGTAGATGGGTCATCAACGCACGAGGTTCTGTACATTTGATTATTGGGTTATTAATTAAGTAAATGTTTCGATTTTTGGTTTAAAGAAACAATTTATCAAGTGTACTAAGACTGTTATATCCATCGTAAGTTTAAAATTGGTTAAATATTAATTCATATTGTTAAATGGGACAAACATTCTTCTAACTATTTGATCCATTTATGTTTACGACGGATATGTCTATTTTTTAAATAAAAACCTATGTAATACTCCCTCCAATCCACACCAAACTCCCCAGTTGCTTTTGGGTAGTCTTCGAGGCGACGCTTTGACCGTGTTTTTCGTTCTTTAAACGTAGAAATTTTTCGCAAAAAATATAATTTTGTGAAAGATATTTTCATAACAAAACTAAATATGTAAATTTTATTTTTCAAAGATTTATATTATTGGGTGAATTAACGGTCAAACTTTTCGAAGTTTGACCTCCAAAAAGTGAATGAGGAGTTTGGTGTGGATTGGAGGGAGTACTTCGTAACAATCAGGACAAAGAACGAGTTTTTTTTTTTTTTTTTTTTTTTGGTGCAAAGGACGAACAATGAGGGGTATTTATAACTTTGAGTTTAAATCATGCAACATCATATACGTCCATATAATTTCTTTAGGAAGAAAAACAGAATGATCATAAGCTCATATCTTTGTGGATTTCATTGAAAAAGAAAGTGGTAAAAGTTAAGATAAGAAGAGCATCCAACCATAAACTCTATTCAAGCCGACAATTCTTTAGATTTAAATTAATCAACTTTATAACCTATCAAGAATTTTCAGTAACCTACTTATTTTTATTTTCGAAAAGCTACTAGGTATATATTATTTGATGAATCATGGATCGTGATATTGTATACGGAGTATATCATAAGTAATAGAAATAAGAAATAAGAAATTTAATATTGTGTTTATGCTATTATTTAGATTTTATTTTCTATTCACAAAAATACATGGGTTTACAATAATAGTAACTCAGTAAGACTTGCTTCCAACCGTTGTAATTTACAAAGAAGAGGTGGAAAGCACCATCACCCGTCAAATACAAGGGTCGGGCCCGGATCGTGTATATCTGAACCCCCACCTCCTCCCGCCCAAACCCAAAACCGCACTAGGCCCGCCTCTCGAACCGGGTCCAGACCTCCACCAGGCCAGCCAGCCCTTTCCTTGGGCCGCGCCCAGGTTCAAGAAGTTTGGCTCGGCCCGACCCGAGGTAATTGTCCAAAAAGTAATGGAGAGGATCCTTTTACCACCCGTACTTAGTACCTCAATGCCTAGAAAACCGTTAGCAACATAGAATTAAAGATATCATCTTAGGGAGCAAACATTTTAAGGAAGCGAATTACTAAATCCAAAAGCGTACCCCGGAAAGAAAAGTCACTAGTTATGATTTTTTGGATTAATTACAATTTTTCGATTTTTAAAAGGACGGTCGTCCTTGCTAACCCATTCTAATTACACTTGCTAAACGGGTCAATCAGTTTGGTTTCAGGAAAGGTTAGTTCGAGTTAGGTTAACTTTGGGTTTGCAAGATTTTGGGACAGGTCAGATCGGACCAGTTTTATCAGATCTAAGTCATTTTCAGATTAACTATTATCAACCTAGTTATGGATAATACTTCGTAGTTAATAGGTCCAAGTCATCTCGAGTTCGAATAAAACTTGGATATCAGTTTAATAATAGGTCGAGTTATTCGGATCGAGTAATTAATTACTCGGACTAGTGACTAGCATACATAATAATCTCCCACAAAGACAAGATAGCGTGAATGGCAGGTTTGCCACCTTTAAGTCTTTAACATGAGCTTTCCTAACACATTCATTCTTCCCTCAAAAAAAACACACTCAACACTTCTCTACTCTTCTCTCTCTATTCTTTGCCAACTGCGCTCCTCAATCAAATTTCACACAAACCAATAAAATTTGTAAAAATTAAAATTACCCAATTTCTCAATTCACATTTTCCATTTTTGTTTTTTTGTTTGTTTTAAACCAAACAAATACTGTTTTTTTAATTTATATCAATTTTCCCGCTTCTTATAATTATTATTGCTCTGCTACTTATGCTATCTCATAAGCTCAACACTTCCCTTAATTCTCCATTTCCTCATCTTTTAGGTGATTTTTTCATAAATTTGATTCATTTTTATTGTTTTTATGATCATTGATGTTATATTTGATGTGGGTATATTTTGTTTTTGTAATTATGAATTGAGTTTTTGGTTTTTGTTTTGTTTTTGAAATTTGATAAGTTTTTGATTCTTTTTATTATCATTGATGCTAAATTTGATGTGGGTAAACTTTGTTTTTGTAATTATGAATTCAGTAATTATTGTGTGAGACGGTCAGAGACAATCCAATTGTATAAAAATCACTCCTCTATTGATAGTAATATACGATGTGAGACCGTCTTATTCAAGAATTTGTGTTATGAATTGGGTTTTATATTTTTTGATTTTTGATTTTTTTTTTGTAAATTTAATAAATTTTGATTCTTTTTGTTGTTTTTATGATGATTGATGCTAAATTTAATGTGGGTATTTTTTATTTTTGTAATTATGAATTGGGTTTTGGTTTTTTGGTTTAAATTTGTAGTTATAGTTGAATATTAGTGATGTATGAAGCATGATTAAGCAAATGTGGATTATCCCAATTGTTGTTTTTTAATTGATTGATTAGTTTGCAATAATTTGATTGATTAAGAAGTTTGCCAATTTTTATATTTTTCTTTTAATTACAAAAATGGTGGAAATTCTCAAGTGGGATTTTGATATTTTATCTAAAAGAATTGTTTTTGAATTTTGATGGATGAATATCCCGTTTGATTGAGTTTTCATTTAAAAAAAGAAAAAATTAGTGCAATTTGCATTGATTAATCTACAAAAATGGAAAAATACAAAATTATACTCCATTTGTCTCCGTCATTTGTTTACCTTTTATATTCCCTACGAAGAGTAATTTAATCAAAGGTAAACAAATAATCGGGACTAAGAGAGTACATTCTATTGTGTGTGTATTAGTATCTTGTTTGAGGTGGTTTTGGATATCCTTTATCTTTTTTTAGGATCACTAAATCAGAATTGTAGGAAAAAAGTTGATATTAAAGTTGATGTATGTGTGTTTTTTTATCAAATAATACAAGATGTGATGTATCTTTCTTTTATTTGTGTTTTAGCTTTATTTGTGGGTCACTACTTTTGTAGAATCTATTCTTTTCTTGATAAGCTTATAGGAGTAGCAAATTATATTCACAACAATTTGTCATTTGTTCACTTTCTTCAATTGTCAAGTGTAGGGAAGACTACTAGTAATGCAAAGGAGTAAAGCCATGGATGCTCATAGAGCAGTCACAATTCGACGAGTCACGAGTATGGAGCGAAAATTGGCTTTATTACAAGATGTATGAATTCCGTCTTTGGTTTGATGAATGTGTTGTTATTTGGTACTCCCGCAGTTTCTTTGGAATTGTCCCGTTTGATTAAAATGTAGGGCAATTCCAAAGAAACGGAGGTAGTATTGGTTTATAAGCGATTGGTGAATAATGTTGGATGTGTTTTCAGGTTGATAGGCTAAAGAAGAAACTTAGACATGAAGAGAATATTCATAGAGCTCTTGAACGAGCATTTACGAGACCACTTGGGACGCTTCCTCGTCTTCCACCGTATCTTCCACCTTATGTTAGTACTTGAGTCAAACTCCGTAATTCTTAACTTATTATTGCTAGATCAGGAATCATAATCATGTTTCTTGGAGTTAAGTCTTTGTTTTTTTGTGGCATGCTTCCTATGCATATTTTTAGTTTATTCATTTGTGCCAGTTATAGAATGATAATTGACAATTCTAGTGTTCTAACACAATGTTTGATAAGTATATACAAAAAGGACCGTAACAGCGATAGTGATCTGGCTTGTTCCCTATCATTTCGGAAAATACAAATAAATTCTCGTAAGAAAGCCTCATTATAATGATTTCCATGAGACGGGTCCTTGAATTAGTGAGTTGATGGGTTTATGGATAGAATACATGGTTAAATGGGTTGATCTCGCATTAAATTAACATGAGACTGTCTTCGAGGAGGCGTATACAATTTCTATTGACTTTCTTAATGAACTGTGATGTATATGTGGGGGAATAATGGATGTTGAACTTAGGCTTATAAACTTGGATGGTGTTGAATATGGGTGGGTAGGTTGGTTGATTGAAACCTTCGAGATAAGATGATGGTTATTGAATCGATGATGTATATAAATTCAATGTCGATTCTAATTACTACATCACCATCTTTCAGTCAGATTCAATCCAGCTGAGAAAACTGATAGACTGACTGACATAGTGACGTTTACGGAAAGTGTGAATTATCTGCAATTAAAACTGGAGGTGAAGTGGTCCTAAATAGATGATGATCTTGTTATTGCTGTCATTTCTTTAGACTCTGGAACTTTTGGCTGAAGTTGCTGTGCTGGAAGAGGAGGTTGTTAGGCTGGAAGAACAAGTTGTACAGTTTCGAAAAGGACTGTATCAAGAAGCTGTCAATATCACTTCCTCTAAGAAGACTGTGGAGCATTCAAGTGATTTAAATGACTCTTCTCCGATGAAAGTTACGAGTCAGGAGGAAGATAATAATCTCCTTAACTGTTTTTCTAAGCCGCAGTTTGGTAATCTACTTGACTTTCATTGCCTAGAGTCTCCAATTTATACTATTGAATTCTCAGTATTGACTCGTGACCGCTGTTCAAACCCCGTCAGCATTAAAAATGCTCTTGTAGCCCCCTTCAAAAAAATTACTTCGTATGTCGCTGTTGAGCTACGTGAGATATTACGTTGATATTCTTAGTACTGACATTTTTGTTACTGCTATGCTTTGAAGAAAACAAAGATGATGAAAAAGGAAAGGAAAATCAGTCGTGTACAACTCCGGTAAGAAACAAGCAACATTCACCAAGTCAAAAGTCGCAGATAGTGAGAACGCCTTTGAAGAGACCGCCCATTGAGAAGAAAACTGTCGAGAAGAAAACATCAGAGAATCGGACTGACACACAAACATCGCAGGTTGGCATAAGGGATAAAGTAAATTTTAGTATATGTTTTTCGAAAAAACTGTTATGGGACGGTCTTACACTTGAAGCCAACCTCTTAACAATTTGTGGCTGTCTCATATGTGAGACTGTCTCATACAAGACTTGCTGGTAGTTTTAGACATGATTCGAGTTGAGATAATCAGGTCTTGGATTTTCTGAATCTTCAGCTCGATTGCAGAGTGAACGGCCAAGACAATGCAGAACCCAGGTTACCTGTTCTTCCCGATGAGAGGAAATCAGGAAATGAGAGTCCAAATGAATTATCTGAGAACATCCTTAAATGCTTGTTGAGTATTTTCTCGAGAATGAACAAATCTAGGAGAACTTTGAGCTTGGAAAGTTTCACTTCAGTGACTACATCACCCTCTCAAAGCGCTGGAGAGCCTGAGCTTATCGATCCATATAAAATTAGTTCACGATTTTCTGATAGAGATGTGGGTCCTTACAAGAACCTGTATTCAATTGATGCCCGTTCAATAAACCCGAAAAGAACAGCTAACTGCTTGTTTTTAATTCGGCGACTTAAGTAAGCTTTTCACCTTTCAGTACTATTGATGTCCTATATGATTATATTTATCTACAATGTGCCCATTAATGATTGTCGTATTTTGTTGCAATTTCAGAATTCTTATTGCGAAACTTGGTTCGCTCAAATTGCAAAGACTCACCCATCAGGAAAAACTGGCATTCTGGATAAATATCTACAATTCATGTATGATGAATGTATGTCTGTTTCATGCCGTTTTGATGATGTATTATGAACTAGAGTAGCTTTTATTTCAACCTATTTTAATTACTAGCAGTAAGCCCTGAGCTTGGTACTTTGGTTCAGACATTTCTTGAACATGGAATACCAGAAACTCCGGAGACTGTCGTAGCATTGATGCAAAAGGTACTTGCTTGAATATTAATACAGTCTTCTCGATTGAATTAGACGTAGTTTGTATCTTCTTTAAACATTAAATTAGACGAGTTTTCATTTCCGTAATGTAAATTTACTTGACTTACTTCACAGGCAACAATAAATGTGGGGGGACACCAACTAGGTGCGTTAACAATCGAACACTTCATACTGAGGTTACCATATCACTCAAAATATGTAAGTGAAGTCGTTTTCGCTGAATTAATGGATTTTATTCTTGATACAGTTCCTGCATTTCCCTTACCGTTCCTTAACCATGTGTATTAAATCAATTTTTTTTTCCACAGACGTTCTCGAAAGGAGTGAAAAATGATGAGATAGTTGCACGAAGTACATTTGGATTAGAGCTCTCAGAACCTTTGGTTACATTTGCACTGTCTTGTGGAAGTTGGTCCTCTCCTGCTGTAAGTATCAGATTTCACTGAAGTAATTGTTTTAACTGTTTTCTAAATTGAACCATGTTCGTGTTAACTATCATTATCATTGTTATTACCATATTGCTCACAGCTCATAAGAGGCGCCCGCTCAAAGCGAGTAGCGGGTCAGATGTGCGTAATATTTCCTCTACAATTTTTTTTTCCATGAGACGGAACTAAAAAATGGACGATCATCTACTGTTCTGAAAAATACATTAGGGTTTTGTGAGCCACTTCCGTCAATGAGCTCCATTTTTCAAAATCCTTCGCACAAAAAAAGGACAAGCGTCCGTACCCCTTACAAACATGAAGCTTGCTCCAAATGACTCTGGTAGCCATAGCAGCAATTTTGACACTGACGGTTTTGAACTCCAGTCATTAGTTCCATTTACCGGTTAACTAGCTGATATATATACATTGGATTTGAAAAGACTGATAGTATATTTACATTTACATTATCAGGTGAGAATCTACACAGCAGCTCATGTAGAGAAAGAGCTGGAAGTTGCGAAAAGGGAATACTTACAGGCAACAGTCAGTATCTCAAAAAATAACAAACTAATCATCCCAAAACTTCTGGATTGGTATCTACTTGATTTCGCTAAAGACTTGGAGTCGTTGCTAGATTGGATTTGCCTTCAATTGCCAAATGAACATAGGAAACAAGCTTTGAAGTGCCTCGAGAGATCGAAAGATGAGCCTATCTCTCAAACTGTCCAAATTATGCCTTATGAATTCAGTTTCAGGTATCTACTGCACAGATGAATCAATTCGTTCTCCTTTTTTCTCGTATAAATATAAATTTATATTTTGTTCGTTTACTCTTCCTTGGGTGCTTTACTTTAGGATCAAAATATTTGGATTGTTAGTGTTTATTATCTTAGTGTGTATACCATTAGAGCATTTTGTAAACTTCAGAATAAGTGTAAAATAAATTAGATACGGTTCTTCAGAGTGAAAATTTACCGAGTTCTTCCGATTTGTCATTCCCGAGCATTTTGTATATACCATTAGAGCATTCTGTTATTTTTATGAAAGTTATGCATATTTTGGCAGGTGTTTAGGAGTCATACCCTTGTTTGAGTGTTGAGTATCGGACACAGGTATGCGAGGGCCGAGGGTATAAGAAGAGTCGGATTAACATAGGTTTCAATATTCCGACCCCTCATAACTTGCCGAAGACGGAAACTTTATACCATTGTGAGTTGTGACAACTACAAGTACAGTATAGTTTCTGGTTTAGGCTACTGCTGTAGCATGGTACAGTAGCAGGCTGGCATAAAAAAAAAAGTGTACTTAAAATTCTGTTAAATTTGGACATGAAACAGACATTTTGCATGATTAATGTCTTTTGAGTTTTTCTTTGTACTTATATGCTACTAAAGTCTTCAGTAAATATTGTTAACAGAAAAAATGCACTCATAACAGTATATACAATCAGTCTCCCTGATAAGATTGTAAATGAGAGATAATTTCATAAGGTAATTGTATTATTGATGATTGTGTGCATTTGAGTCAACACATGAATCTCTTTATATAGGAGAGACTAATAACATAAACCCTAGACCGATAGCATAAACCCTAATGGGCCTAATATCCTAATACCCTCCCGCAATCGTAAAGGTAGTACA
Organism: Silene uniflora; assembly: GCA_018983105.1. Classification (NCBI taxonomy): domain Eukaryota; kingdom Viridiplantae; phylum Streptophyta; class Magnoliopsida; order Caryophyllales; family Caryophyllaceae; genus Silene; species Silene uniflora. Next base: position 8,501 of record JAGPOY010008393.1, on the reverse strand, counting down.
TAGTACGAACTTTACGATTGGAGAAATACAAAAAAAAAATATAAAATGAAATCTTCAATCATCTTCTTTGATCGTCAATAATCTTCTTCGTCTTCAAAGGTAGGTAAGAAACAAGGTAGAAACGAGTATTAAGACTCGTTAAAATTTCTTCGAACAAGAACGCTAAGTTTTTCGGACTTGTCGAATATGAGTTAATTTGCAGGAACCCTAATCGAACCTGACAAATATCAACAAAACGGAAAATTATCCGTCAATATCAAGATCTGGAGAACGTTAATTTTTTCGGACTCCAAATAAATCAAATACCAACCTTAACGACGTTGAATAATTTTATCAGATTTCAAAGAAAAAGGAATAAATTATTTTCATCAAATAGATTTTTTGGGAATGTAGGCTAAACAATATGATATCTAAACTCTCACAATAGTACGGCTTATTCATCGAGTAATGTCTTCAAGAATAATTTAATGTAGTGCCTTGTTTGTGAGAGCACTGACGTCACTTTTGTTTTTTTTAGGTTTCGAGCGGCTGAAAGTGGTTTGTGTGATCATTAACGATTGGAAAATCCCACCGGTGAGCGCCATATCATTTCGCTCACCGGCAAGATAGCGGAAGCGATTTTAGAGTCCTCAAGAAAGAGGCTCTGATACCATGATAAGATTGTAAATGAGAGATAATTTCATAAGGTAATTGTATTATTGATGATTGTGTGCATTTGAGTCAACACATGAATCTCTTTATATAGGAGAGACTAATAACATAAACCCTAGACCGATAGCATAAACCCTAATGGGCCTAATATCCTAATACCCTCCCGCAATCGTAAAGGTAGTACATAGTACGAACTTTACGATTGGAGAAATACAAAAAAAAAATATAAAATGAAATCTTCAATCATCTTCTTTGATCGTCAATAATCTTCTTCGTCTTCAAAGGTAGGTAAGAAACAAGGTAGAAACGAGTATTAAGACTCGTTAAAATTTCTTCGAACAAGAACGCTAAGTTTTTCGGACTTGTCGAATATGAGTTAATTTGCAGGAACCCTAATCGAACCTGACAAATATCAACAAAACGGAAAATTATCCGTCAATATCAAGATCTGGAGAACGTTAATTTTTTCGGACTCCAAATAAATCAAATACCAACCTTAACGACGTTGAATAATTTTATCAGATTTCAAAGAAAAAGGAATAAATTATTTTCATCAAATAGATTTTTTGGGAATGTAGGCTAAACAATATGATATCTAAACTCTCACAATAGTACGGCTTATTCATCGAGTAATGTCTTCAAGAATAATTTAATGTAGTGCCTTGTTTGTGAGAGCACTGACGTCACTTTTGTTTTTTTTTAGGTTTCGAGCGGCTGAAAGTGGTTTGTGTGATCATTAACGATTGGAAAATCCCACCGGTGAGCGCCATATCATTTCGCTCACCGGCAAGATAGCGGAAGCGATTTTAGAGTCCTCAAGAAAGAGGCTCTGATACCATGATAAGATTGTAAATGAGAGATAATTTCATAAGGTAATTGTATTATTGATGATTGTGTGCATTTGAGTCAACACATGAATCTCTTTATATAGGAGAGACTAATAACATAAACCCTAGACCGATAGCATAAACCCTAATGGGCCTAATATCCTAATACCCTCCCGCAATCGTAAAGGTAGTACATAGTACGAACTTTACGATTGGAGAAATACAAAAAAAAAMAATATATAAWATGAAATCTTCAATCATCTTCTTYGATCKTCAATAAYCTTCTTCGTCTTYAAAGGTAGGTAAGAAACAAGGTAGAAACGAGTATTAAGACTCGTTAAAATTTCTTCGAACAAGAACGCTAAGTTTTTCGGACTTGTCGAATATGAGTTAATTTGCAGGAACCCTAATCGAACCTGACAAATATCAACAAAACGGAAAATTATCCGTCAATATCAAGATCTGGAGAACGTTAATTTTTTCGGACTCCAAATAAATCAAATACCAACCTTAACGACGTTGAATAATTTTATCAGATTTCAAAGAAAAAGGAATAAATTATTTTCATCAAATAGATTTTTGGGAATGTAGGCTAAACAATATGATATCTAAACTCTCACAATAGTACGGCTTATTCATCGAGTAATGTCTTCAAGAATAATTTAATGTAGTGCCTTGTTTGTGAGAGCACTGACGTCACTTTTGTTTTTTTTAGGTTTCGAGCGGCTGAAAGTGGTTTGTGTGATCATTAACGATTGGAAAATCCCACCGGTGAGCGCCATATCATTTCGCTCACCGGCAAGATAGCGGAAGCGATTTTAGAGTCCTCAAGAAAGAGGCTCTGATACCATGATAAGATTGTAAATGAGAGATAATTTCATAAGGTAATTGTATTATTGATGATTGTGTGCATTTGAGTCAACACATGAATCTCTTTATATAGGAGAGACTAATAACATAAACCCTAGACCGATAGCATAAACCCTAATGGGCCTAATATCCTAATACTCCCTTAAGCCGGTCATATCTGTCTGAAATGTAAAACGGATCAAATGCTACCCCATGTACTTGGTGTTTTGCTTTTTTTTTTTCCATCAATCTATTTGACCTGTTTTATTGTTTATATCGGTTTTAAACAAGAATTTGTGCAGTTGAGCAGTTCCGTTTCAGAACGGAACTGCTAGTATGATTTAGACATATTGTCATATTTATAAGTTTTGATGACTTATTCAAGGACACAGTTGGATTGATAAAAGTGGTGGCCCTTTTAAATGATTTTTTCTTGAATTGAAGCCACCCAACTAATGTAGGAGGATTTATTTTTGTCTTGAGTATGTATATTGTGATATAGTTGGCTGGATTGATTTGGAATTTGGGACCATTTTTGTTAGGTAGTTCATCTATGACAAATTAAGCGTGACATTGTTGACATGTGCATATCATCGAGACGTCGAGTTTTCATGCTAACGATGATTGTTTTGGATTATGATGAAATAAAGCATAATGATATAAATAGTTGCAATTTTGTATTATTGCGAACTAGCGGTCATTATAGGCAATTTTCTTGTTGAGTCATCGGAAACTACTTATTAGTGTTACTAACGAAGTGTTAAGGTTGAATTGCTTACGTTCAGTCTCCTTAGCTTAGCTTGCTATATGTGAGAGCCGTTGAGGCATTGAGGTAGTGTTGTTATCGTATTGTTGTCATGGGTGGAGTATACATGTGGTATATATTGTGCCATGGCTATGCGATTCTTGTATAACAGTATTCCATTCGTGATGTTGCATACTCTCGAAACTAGCAAGAGTCTCTAATATAGGGGAATGACATCGCTAAAGACAAGACATACATTTCGGTCCCTTGCTATATTTGCAAGTTACTGAGGCACTAAAGTAGTGTTATTATCGTATTATTGTAATGGGTGGAGTATTGTAGTATACATGCACGGTCACCTTGCTATATGATTGTATAACAGTATTCCACTTGTGATGTTACGCGCTCTCTGAATTACCGCTTCTCTAATATAGGAGAATAACAACGCTAAAGAGAAGACATACATTGGCACATTGCCACTTGTTAAGTGAAATCATTATTCTAGTACGTTATCTTTTCTAAGGTGTTACACGTGTGGGGAAGTGGCAGCGTACATTTCCGAATGGCGCGTAATGACGAATATATACGGAGTATAGGAAACTCAAAAAGTCTTGCTGAAGACGGGTCGGATCTTGCAACGGGTAATTTGTGAGAGGAAATGGGTAGAGGGGACAAGGTGGGCACCCCCCATGTGATCCCCCACTCACATCTCATGTGTATTTTGTGAAAGAAAATGGTATCCGTCTTCATTTGTGACGGATATGACGTGTCTTCAATGAGATTTTGTGGAGGAAACTAAGCTTCTATCCTTAGTTTCCTAATTTCTTGCAATGTTACTCTAATCCGATGAATTAGTTAAAAATTGAAGAGGGATCAATCTCATCCTCTTCAATTTGCATTTATGGACTTCATCAAACTTCCCTCCTTGATCGAATACAACTCACTACCATCTTTGCGGTCAACTTTCCACGTACGCCATATATAAATATAATTATGTTAATGTACATTACGGTTATTTATTTATCTTTTTTACTCTAATAAAGAGATGTCTTAATCAGAGGCGAATCAATAATTATGATAAAGGTGGTCTATTTAGTACTAGTAATTAGATCTTGTTCTTTTCAGTTGAATGGAACTGAACTGAACTTAATTTAGCTAAAATAATTTGAATAGAGCTGGACTGAATTGGGTTAAAGTGAACCGAAAAGAGCAGAGCTTAGTATCGTAGTAATAGCATTATGGTCTCCAACTCTCCATGTATCAAATTCAGCTTTTCTTCCTGAAGTTTTGATCAACATTCTTGCATATTTATTTACCAGTACTCGATTAATTTAGGGCTTGTTTGGTTGTCCATTAAAATCATGGGATCTTAAGCTTTTTAGGAAGTGTAAAACCATGGTGTTGTTTGGTTGCCAAAATCTTCGGAAGTAGAACTTCCCACATGAATCTACTTCCTTCATTATGTGGGAAGTCACTCACCAAGTCCCCCTCCCCCCGGTCATTGCTACTTCCCACATAAATTAACTTCCCACATGCAAACCAAACACTTTTTGAGAATTCACATAAATTGGAAATTCATCTGAACTTGAAGTTCCTGGGAACTTTAATTCCCTTATGTCAACCAAACAAGCCCTTAGTAGAAAAGTTACTCCCATTATTTCGTCATTTATTTATATTTACATTTGACAATGAATATGGAACATCAAATTACTCATTAAAAGCATTCTTAATATGAAAAGGTAAACAAATAAATGAGATCCTAAAAATGAAATAGGTAAATAAATGACCAGGATAAAGGGAGTAATTTACAAGGTTAGTTTTTTTTTTTTTTTTTTTTTTTATAATAAACGGGTTAAAACCCAAGACCTACAGCGAGTAGAGTCTTAAAATACAACCAAGAATAACAGAACACAAAATAAAGCACAACTTACAATCAAGGTCTCCTTTGCCTTACCCTTTTTGTTTTCCAAGATCAAATTACAAAAACATGATTAAGAAGTACTACATTGAAGGTTTTCCATTTCATTCAAGAAATGCATCCCAAAACATTTAGTTGGAAGTATTGGGCTTATGGAATGGGCTTGGGAAATGTGAAGTGTAGTTTGGTTAACGAACATGCTTCACAAATTTTACTGTGTAATATTTGTAAGTGTGAAATACAAGGCCCATATTAGATTTGCGCGTGAATGATGGCCTAAGTTTGGAGCTTGATTAAATGAATTTAAAAGCGTATTTTTGTGATTTTGTTTGTCAATTACTTAAATTATTGATTAAATTGTAAATTAAACAATTGAAAAGTTTGGGGTGGGAAGGGGTATTTTAGGTAGTTTAGATAAAATGTAGACGATAGTTATTAAGACATTGTTCTCTTTGGTTGAAATGAGTTTAACTAAATTTGAATGGATCAGCTAAAAGAAGAATAAATTTATGAAGAGATAAACTAATTTGTAGCCTATGTTTTAGGAAGTAAATATTGTTATGATGTTATATATACAATGTAATTGTAATTGACTAATTCATCAGTTTCAAACAATATTATCGTACAAAAACGACTGAAAATGAATCAATTCCGCTTTTTTGTATTGTTTTTAGTATTGAGCTATTCGACATTTCCAACAACTAATGCCGCCGAGAGTATATGGTATAAACTAGTTTTCAACAACTTCCTGTCTGAGGAGATTAAGCTTTTTTGCACTTCCAAAGTTTCGGATACCGGGTTGATTACCATTCCTCCGGGTCGTCCATTTTCATATATGCTTCAATCCATTGGTATATTTAAATTACAAGTAACTTGTGTTGCTACTTGTTCTCGTGGAAGAGTGACGTTTACAGCTTTGGATGAGAATACTGATTCTAAAAAGACATGTCTAAGGGATGGTACATGTTCTTGGGATGCCGAGAAGGATGGATTCTACTTCAATGAGGTCGCGTATAAGTCCAAAAGGGGTGATTGGAATTGGAAATTATAAAATACCATGTATTTTATTATGTTTACCGTCACAAATTTAAGAGTTATCGTAAAAATGTGAACATTGTTATGTACATTGTTCGCATTCTTTTTCTGTATTGGTTCACATAATAAATATTCAGCTTTTATTCATTATTCTCGCTCGAAGCATTTTTTTTTCTTTGTTCAACCCACTTTATTTAGTCCATATTAATTCTAATTTTCCGTCTTTTGATACAAAGGTACTACAAGTTGACTATCTCTCTTTGCAAATTCTCCAATTTTATTGTATAACTAGATTTCATGGCACTGCGTACTTTGTTTGTCTAGGCGGTTCACCCATTTCTTGGAAAACAAAGAAACAAGCGACGGTCTCTCTTTCGTCCACTGAGGCGGCTGCTACTTGCGAGATTTTGTGGTTGCTAGACGGTCTCTCTTTCGTATCATCCATCCGGCTCGCTTGCATTGTGATAATCAATCCGCTACGCACATTGCTAATAATCCGGTGTATCACGAACGCACCAAACATATCGAGATTGATGGACACTTTATTCGCATCACATTCGTAATGGCACAATCATTCCACGTTATGTACACGCTCAATCTCAACTCGCTGACATACTCACAAAGGCATTGGGACGTTCGCGTTTTAAAGATTTGATCGACAAGTTGGGCGTTTCCGATGTACACGCTCCAACTTGAAGGAGGGTTAGAGGCAAATATTGCATAATATTCGTGTTCACACATTATTAGGCAATATTTCCGTAATCCTATATTTGCACAATAAGATCGTAATCACATCTTTGTATAATAGGAAGTATATATTCATATCTTTGTAATTTAGGAAAATAGATTGATAAATGTTCACACTCAAAGTGTATATATGTACTGGGCATTACGATGGAATGAACACACAAAATATTACATTCATTCACATACTTCTTGTTTTACTTTAGTTATTAATTTTGGGATAACAAACATGCATCATAAATTGTACCTCTCTTCGCAACAAGTGTTTGGCCCATTTTTCTAATATATGCGAGGAGTATTTTATTGAAATGGGACAATGGGTGAACAAAACTGTGTTTGGAGGGAGTACTATGTAACTATTTGTAAGTGTGAAATACAAAGCCCAAAGGAGATGGAAATAGATCAAATGACATGAGCATTAATATGGAAACGTGGGAATAGAAAACATCAACATTTGAAAAAATTCAAAAAATGATTTCTAGAACATGAAGAATTAAATACCATCTCTAGAATGCTATAGAGTTAACAATATTCAACAACATTTTTATACATTGTGGTTAGAATTAATCGACAAGACGACAATTAGTATGTTCATTTACTCGTAGGGCCGTAACTAATGTGAACCGACTTGTTGAGATCTTGGAATCAGTTCAGTCAAACCGATTTTGGGTTTGAGTTCAGGCCGAGCTTGACCAAATCCGAGCAAATCCCGAACTTAGCAGGGCTCAAAATTAGAAATTCATTTAGGCTCATTTAGTTTTTTTGTATAATAATACCCCATAAAACTAAAAGAATAAGAGATTCTAAAGTTTTTCCGCCTAAATGTGTTGTCCTATATTGGGCTTTGGGCTTCATTATTCTTTAACTAGGTCATATTCATTAAGTTCATACAATAAATAATTCTATGACATTTAAAAAGGGGATAATATTTTTTCAACTTGCATACATATTATATGTATGATGTGATAAAAATATTTTACTACTGTTATTTTTAAAAATAAACATGATGGTTACGAATACTTCTTCAACAAATAATTTTTAATTAATTCCATAATTCCGTCTTACCCTTATACAAACGTACTATAAGTTAAGAGTATTCACGAAAAGTTTACGTATAATATTTTTTTTCTTACACTTCAACTTAATCTTATCTGATTGTATTATTAAGGTTATTGCTCATTACTTAACGTTTATATTACAGTTTTAGTGGATATAATGATAACAATATTTTTTAAAACAAAGTGTTAAACATTCTCTTTTCTACCTCTTAATACAAAATATTAGTAATAGTAAATTTTATAATTAAATTTCAGGTGAAGTTAAATATTAGTAGTATAATTGTTAAAATCTCTAACATCTCTATCTTAAAAACCGCGCATTCGCGCGGGATCTAAACTAGTAATTATCCTTTGTTTTAAATTATACTCCCTCCCATTCACTATAATGTTCACTCTTTCCCAAAACGGATTATTCAAGTAATGTTCCCCTTTCCCTTTTTGGTAACTTTTACTCTTATTTTATTCATTTCTCTCTCCTATAACCAAACCCCACACAACTATTTTACTTCTATTTTATTACTTTCCATAATGTTTTGACCCCACAATTCCTTATTTAATTCCTAATAATTCATCCTTCTCTCCTATCACCAACCCCACACAACTCTTTTACTCATAATTTAATGTTTTTCCTAAAGTACCGTGCCCAATGCAAAGGGGAACATTATAGTGAATGG